>JANTQJ010000646.1:0-12284 GCA_032989685.1 Arthroderma sp. PD_2
TACTGTCTAATAGTTATAAAGTCATGGCGGAGGATACTCGTATCTGGCTGCCCTGGCTAATATGGCTTCCCACTGGGCACTCCATTGCTCTCCAAGAAATGCACCTGTGCCAGCAACTTTGGCGACATGCTGATTAACATTTGTCATCGTATTCAAGCAAGGCTATCCTGGTCCAAGAGTGCTCCGCATGCTTCGTACAAGAAGGCCGAATCATGTTACGACGCCATGATTTGCGGCTGGGAACGGGGCTATAATTATAAATGCTTAACAGTAATCAGGACCCCAAGGATCTCGTCACTCATGCTGAAGACATTCCTGTTACTCCGTATAATTTCCTCACCTGCAACTTCGGATTCTGGATTCTGGATCTTGGAATCCACCGGTGGGACAGAGAGGAATCGAGCCGAAATCGCAGCGTACTCTCGTTGTTGCACCCGGTGTTTATAAAATATATATATCCTGTCTAATATATCACATACCATGGGTAAGTGTGGTTCTCCCCGCCTCCACTGCGGCGCTTCCACTGCGCTTCCATGATCATGCGCTCATATATGCCGCTGTTCAGCGTCAAGCTCTTTTCAGGCCGGCACGCTGGTTTTACCAGGGCCAACATGCGACTCGCCCGTCGCTGTTAACGTGAGGGCCCCCAACGAGCTCCTTCACCGGGTCCCGTCAGTTGCCGGGCGTTAACTCAAGACCTTTAGGAATCCAAATCTTATCAACTCGACGTAGGCGAAAATTTTGTAACCCTTTCCTCCAGCGGACCTATGGATACAATGAGCGGGTTGTTATATGTACCCCAGATTTCGAGCGATGCCTGCAATGCAGAGTCCGCGAAATTGTTTCCTGCCAATGTTACCCGAAAAGCAGACTTTCCGGAGCCTCCATGTGCTCTTATTGCGCTTGCTCCCTGGATATCGGCGAATTGCACACTTGAGTTCTTGGATGTCGCAAAGAATGACCGTGCCGTCGGTGCTGTCTTTTATATGCCCGATAATTCAACTGCCAAACCGCCAGTAGCGAATAGTACTGTTTGGAAGCTGGACGATGATGAGACATGGAAATTAAACCACGCTTTCCCGGTTTATGCTATTCCTGGGGAGCCTGGTCGACAGTTGATCCACGAAGTCTCGATATACTCTGGAAATCTGTCGACCGCCCCTCATGGAGATGAACTAAGCAGAGACTTTGATCCTACTGCACGAGCTAGGTTATTCGCTCGTATTGGTTTTGGTAATGGAAGAGTGATATATAACCCAAGCTCAAGAGGACTTATTGGCTAACTGTTTGATAGCGCAAGGCCGGAGCTTGATGCCGAATCTTTGGATTTTCCTTCTGGCTGTCCTTGGAATTCTCATCGTTATCATAGCATTATCGTCTGTTGTGATGCGTCTCCTCCAAAGACGTCGGCGCCAGTCGCTACAACGCAGAATCCAGGCTGGGGAGGTCGATTTGGAGATGCTGGGTATCAAACGGCTGAATGTACCACAACATATCCTCGACAAGATGCCACTTTATACTTATTCCAACGACGGGAGCATAATGGCTCCGGCACCCCCGGCTGCCACGATAGCCCCGTTGAATATAAACCAAGAAACACCATCGAACCCAGCGGAGAGCAAGAAGCCCACGGTCCGAGGATTTGTCTCACAATGGTTTGGCGGCAATTCCAGACGGTCCACGACTGATACACCAGCTGCCAGAATTGGAAGAACAGAAGGGACCCGGTCCCAAGTCCCTCCCCCGAGCCAGGAAACCGGTCAGCTTACATTCTCGCAATGTACATGCCCTATCTGTCTTGAAGATTATACCCCTGGCGAGACCACCGTTCGGGAGCTTCCGTGTCGTCATATCTTCCACCCAGGATGCATAGATTTTTTCCTTTTGCAAAATAGCAGTCTGTGCCCCGTGTGCAAGATCAGTGTCCTTCCAGTTGGCTATTTCCCGGAACATGTAACGAACTTGATGGTTCGTCAAGAACGCCTCGCCAGGAGGATACAAGAAGAACGAAATCGCCAGCACGGGGGTTCAGCCACTGCTACTCCCGGGATCCCGTTAACGTCTCTGCCATCTAGATTGCGCACCGAAACTGTAAGCAGTACAGAGCGGCAGGAGGCAATGCGCCAAAGAGCCCTAGCTATGCTTGGTAACAATCGGATGGCTGAGGACGAAGAAAGAGAGCGAGATGCGGCGAGGCCAAAATGTAAGAGCTACCATCCACCTCTATTCACGGTGCCGATACACCAGCACCTAAATTAAACGTTTTATCCTCTACATATGACTCTAACTTCCTCTACTAGGGCTCAAACTTTTGCACAGACTGTTTCCTATATTTAGATGATGCCACACGATGTGCAACAACTTCATGTCGACATCCTTGATTTACGAACCGTATATACCACTACCATATTTTGCTAGTCTTTAGGCGTTTCTTTATATATGCATATGTTATGGGTAATATCCGGAGGAGCGATGGCGTTGGCTTTTGCGTTCTCGGGCCCCTGGCCTGTTCATAAGGGTTTGTATTTTTGCTATGGGATTTGTCCTCCCCGTGAATGAGGGGACAGGGTATATATATATGATATGATGGCAGCATTTTTGCATTACAATAATGGCACGTTTATGCATTTCCCCCGGTTTCTCTTCGAGCCTGGTTATATAATATTCTCATTGCCGGTGTCATCTGGCCAGGCCTGGGTATTGTCGTTGGCCCGGGGTATTCTTGCTGTAGGAATCCAACATGATAGGGCGTATGGGTATCATTGATAGAATCTAGCTTTCCATCTTGTGTGCATATGGCATTGGCAGCGGCGCAGTACACTCTCACCTCATGTAACTTTTGCTCTTCATTATTCGTTTAACGCAGCGTTGATGATGCGTTGAATGATGAGTTGAATGATGCATTGAATAATGCATCTTTGGTAGTAGCCCAAATCCAGGGAGAAGCCTCAAGAGGCGAACTTATCATGTTTCCCCTTGACCCTGACATTAAGGATTTCCTCGTGATAGTTCCCCTCTCTTCTGGACTTTCTTAACCTCTTCACTTCGTCGTCATTCAATCTTCTGCCTACAGCTTCTTCTAACTCTTTCCGACTGATTTTCTCCAAAGCCCTGCTCTCTTTTGCGGCTGCAGATTTTGACTTCGGTTTAAACCGCGCTTGCATCCTGATACGAAAGGAGGTGCTAAATGAGATTTCAGCTGCATCTCCGCGAATTTCGATAGCCGCTTTGGAAGAGGCTGGTATGGAAGTGGGTTCTTTGGAAGAAATAAAAGCTTCCATGTCACCGCCACATATCTGAAGAGATATCATTCCCGGGGAATCGGGAGTAGATATCGGGACGAAGGACTCAAGTGCCGAGATAGCGGATGCGTTGGCGCTTAGGATACCGTACTTATCACAACTAAGATATCTTTTTTCTCACAATTAGCCTCAATCTCACTTGTCAATCTTGTTCTGCGGCAAAACAATCGTTCTAGGCAAATCCAGTTCGTACCTTCCATGGTGTCCTTTGAAACTAATTCCGTCATTCCCTATAACTTTTGTAGCTACCCATACCTGTCGAACATCGTGTGGTTCCGCAGTGCTGGGGTTTCCCTCGACTATATTCTCCAGCTCACTGGCAAACACTTTCCCATTGACATCACATGCAATGCAGGACGGTGGCGTAGACGGTAAAACTATCATAACAGGTCCTGCAACATCAGTTGGAGCATTGGCAGACACCCAACTCTGACCTTCTTCGTCTCCAGCTGTAGCTTCGACGTCCGCGGTGGTCGCTGAGTGTTCGGTTCTTCCTCTCCCCTCGCCGTCATCGGGCTGCCGCTTTCTCTTCTTCGTCTTCTTATCGCCTTTAAACGATAGTGGTTTGACCATTGTGGCGTTACCAGCTCCGGTATCCCAGCCCTTCTTCACGAGCTTGTGTTTATATCAAGTTACCAAATCGCGTTTTTTATTGAACTTGGTTATTTCCTACTAAAAAAGCGCATAGCGGAACAACAATTTACCGGCTTCCCGATTGGGGACCTTGCGTGGATGGCGAGGGGAATAAACAAAGAAGAGATTCCAACTTCAACGCTTCAACTTTCGTCCGATCTTACTTACGATGAAACTTCTTTTCCAAGCTTGATTTACTGGGAGATCATATACCATGGGAGACAGGAAGATGATGGTGTCGTGAATCTATTTCATTATTATGATAATTAACTAGGGTTGAAGCCTTCTGACAGAGCAGTAGCACCCGGCGATTCATCCAAACACCCCCAATATCTTCACTATTCCCGATATCTTGATCCAGCAAGGCCCTAATTTCCCTTGGAATCTTGCGAAGAAATAAGAAAAACAGATATGTCCCTTTTTACCTAAGAACCAAAAGCGTCATTCATGAAAGGCACCACAAAGGCATTAATCATCAAGCAAACCAGAGGCTCTACTCCATAAGGAAATGTTCAAAGGATGATGCATCAAAGCAATGAGGAGCGCAGCCAGAGAAGCGACTGGCTTAGTCGAAGGTGATGGCAGCCTTAATAGCGGTCTTGTTCTTCATGGATTCCAAGCACTCAGCCCACTGTTCGAGCTTGAAGGTCTTGTTGACGATACCCTTAACTCTGACCTTTCCAGAGTCAAGATAGTCAATGGCGGCAGGGAACTTGTAGGTTTCGCTGAAGCTTCCGAGGATGGTGATCTCATCACCGACTAAATGGAGAAAAGGATGTCAGACAACTGAAAATCTCAATTGTTCTACGCGGCACATCAATATCCGAGGAGAAATCAACTTACAAATCTTGGATGGAGCCCAGCTGACACGGTCCTTGTTGGCATAAACACCATAGACGATCAGCTTTCCACCACGACGGCAGTAGTTAATGGCATCCTCAAGAATCTTGACGCTACCAGTGGCCTCGACGACAATGTCGAAACCGTATGGGTTGGCAGCCTTCAGCGCATCGAACTGAGCACTTGGGTCCTTGCGGGAGAGCTCGACGTATTCATCGGCAGCATCGAGGCTTTTAGCAAGGTCCATCTTCAATCCCTCGGGAGCAGCGATGACGACTTTGCATCCACCGTTCAATCGGAGCATTTGAGCGAGAACCTATTCCACATTGTTAGAATCTAAAGGCCTCCTCAGGAACGAATGAGCTGGTTAGGTGAGATAACGCACGAGACCAGTTGGGCCGGCACCGAACATGAGAACAGTGGAGCCCATCTTGGGGTTGATCTTGTCAAGACCGTGGGCAGCGCAGGAAGCGGGCTCGAGGAGGGTGGCATCAACGTCGGACAGGTTCTGAATCTTGAAGACACGGCCAGCTAGGAACCACAGCGTCAGGTTTAATCTTATTATATAATGGAAATCACTCTTCGACTTACCGGGATAGGCGCAGTATTCAGCGAATCCACCGTTCATGGTGACACCATGGGCCTCGAAGTGCTCACAGAGGAGCTCCTCACCGCGGCGGCAGTAGAAGCACTCTCCGCAAAGCTCAGAGTTATCAGCAACAACTCTGTCACCAATGTTGAATCCCTTGACTTTGGGGCCAACGGCGGCAACGACACCGACAGTTTCGTGTCCTGGGACTAGAGGGAACTTCGGAAACTGTGAGCTATTGGGTTTCCATAGTCGTACGATCAGATGAGCTCACCTTTGCCAAAAATTCACCCTCGTGGATATGGAGGTCAGTGCCGCAAACACCACAGGCCTTGACTTTGATCTACACATACATGTCAGTGTCGTGGTTGTTTCTCCGCCTCGGACCTGAACAAGCTTTACCATGACATCGTTCTCTCTGAGCTCGGGAAGTGGGATGTTGACAATGCCAAACTCCTCAGGCTTGGAGTACCTATCAGTGCACGTCAATTTAGTAAATCACGCTTAATTGACCACTCGGGAGGCTGAAGGGGAAAAAAGAAGCTCACCTGAGGGCCTTCATGTTATTTGGTAGTTGAGCAGCCATTTTGATGGAACGTTACGTTACTGCGTGGGAAAAGATCACAGATTAATGGGTTTTACAGAAAGAGGAAGAGGGGGCAAGTGAAGCTGCTTATAACTCACCGTCGGGGTTTTTCGAGGGGCGGTTTGAGGTGAAGAGGGGTGATGAGGACAAAGGTGAGAGATCAATCGAGCCGAGAAAACGATATGAACTATTTATACCTAGCTCGAGGACAGACAACTTTTGAGCACAAACATTAAAAACTGGGGTTGGGACAGGACAATACGTGGTACCGACTTTGAGACTGGTGGATAGAAGAGAACGAGGGAGAAGCCGATGGAGCTAATTTAACCACCAACAGCCAAAACAACACCACCAGAAGAAGGACCAAAAAAAAAAAGAAAGGAAAGGGAGCAGATATGTGCACCAGCGATGTCAGTACGACGACGGAGTGCTAGCTATGGAGAACTAAGAGCGGTGAAAATGCACCGGTTCGCAATTAACCTTTCTATCCCAGGGCCTGGGGTGGAAGAGGAACATGATTCGATTCTTGAGGATAAAAAGGCGCGTTGCGGGCATGACTTCCGGATACCATCTAGATCGATCCTTGCCAGTCAACAGATCAACAGGACATTCGCCCTCAACCCAATTAGCCAGCCCCTCGGCATTTCTTTTTCCTCACCCACAGCGGTCAGAGGCATCATATATGCGCCCGAAAAGCCGAAGAACGAGCTTGAAAAAACTGTATCTTCATTTTGTGAAAACATGTGGCTACCGATGCGCTGAAACCTACTGGGCCACATATGCATCTTATCTCTTGCCCCTCCCCCTCCCTCACCCCACAGAACTATTCATCAAGGAGCCAGGAGAACGAGCCTAGAAAGAGGTGATGCCGCAAGCGGTTGGATTTACGGCAGTATTTCTAGGGTAGACAGCAACGGCATCAACAAACGAGACCGCCCTCCTCCGTACGGACTCCTGTGAATATAAATGGCCAACGCATCCTCCAAGGGCATGGTAACCCCAGTCGAATGTGAGATATACGAAGCACCAAGCACCAGTGGTATCCGCATGCATGCACGCTCACCCTTCTTGGGCTTCTTTTGGTCCTGGTCCAGTCCCGCCCGTTTTTTTGTTCAGAAGAGCGCGAAATAAAGCAACAAAAAGCAACGAGAAAACTCTGAATATGGTTGATTTATGATGTAAGCCGCCCCACGTTTGGCTCGTGATGGGCTTAAAATCAATTGCTTGTGTCCGAAAGTCAACAGCTTTGGCGGAGCATTTCAAGTTGAACTTTTATTTTCCAGATATATCAACTGCTGGTTGGTAATGAGAATTGAGGTTGATCCCGCCAGCTCCGAACCCAAACCACTCTGGCAAGGATTTATCGTAGCGATGTTCGCTCAACGTTTTTACGTGATCAGTTATATCAACAGGTACTATCAACCCAGTCGCTAACCCATGACCTAGACCGCCCAAACCCCCTGTGGTCCTTCGATGCAGTGCAACCTATTATATTGTTACGTGGGCGATGAAAGAAAATCCCGAGCCTTTGTCTGCTCGTAAATAGCGCGATCATTCGATGAACTCCCGGTAAGATGAAAGCTAAAGACAAAAACACATCATTCACACGCCAGGCAACAAAAGTATGACGCATGAGCTAAGCTCGCTCATAGGGTGTTATTTGAGCTGCGTTGGCCTGAAGAATATGGGGAAAACTGTGCAGCTTGTATATCAAGACAGAGAACTCTATAGATAGAACCTTAGAAGTAAGCCTAGGGGGTAAGCCTCAGCTTGTCTCTAAGCTTGCCCTAAGCTTACTTTCTACGCTTACTCTTAAAGAAGCGACTCTCTAGGCTTATATTCTAGGATTGTTCTCTATGCTTACTCCCAACATTCTATATAGAGTACTCTTTCTCGTGGGCTACAGGGGAGCATACCTAGGAATTTAATAGAAGAAAGGGTTGGTGCATATATCCGAACCTTATAGATATTGGCTTTAGACGCCAACCAAGAGGCTCAGGGGCATTTAACAAGGCCAATCAACGTAGGGCGAAGAGGAAAACGGGCCCGAACGAGAGGGAGAGAGAGAGAGAGTGTGTGTGTATGTGCCTATGTATGTGCTTAGGAAATAATTGGAAGAGAAGTACGAAGGCCGAATCGCAGTTATATAACACGGAGTAAGTGGAAATAAGAGTTAATTATGCGAAGCTTGAGTCACACAAAGTCACAGATAGGATCCCAAGCCTGATCATTGCAGTCCAAAACCTTCGCTCTCCACTACCGCACGCCATAGCTTCTCCTCTAATTTCTGTCGGGTTCTATATCTATACAATCCAAGCGCATTGAAGCATGTCCTCGCCGTTGGAAATCTCTCTGAGTCTGGGCCCAGACACATCAACCGGATAACGAGGTTGACAGCGCCAATGGCAGGGAGTCTGTCGCTGCCCGTGATGAAGCTTAGTATCTTGCGTTGATCTTTGGCGGAGATCCTCTCAAAGAATTCCCAAAACCAATTGACGACTGGCTCGCGATCGGGTGAGGTAGCCGGCCAATGATCGTATGTTGCTACTCCTCGTAGGGATGGTATATCAAGCGGCTCCTCGGACCCGCGAATAAGCAGTTCGATTTCTTCCGGTTTGAATAGATGAAGGGCATTTCCCCCGCATACTGTGAAGAAGCCACGCCGGAATGGTTCGAACTGGCGGGACACGGCTCCATCAATGATGTAGCGCACATAAAGATCCACAAATTCCCGGCGGTTGTCATTAGTTACTTGTTGCTTCTCCCCTCCAGGGCACAAAGGGATCTGGACCACCTCGCCATAGCGTTCGACTTGGACTGCGAAGTCTTGACAAAAGGTTTCTGCGACATCTCCGTCGTATTCTAGAAGTAGACGTAGCCCCTTCGCCAATGCAGGACGTAATTCGGCCAAATCGTCCAAAGTAGGCATGAAAGGTTGAGGTGGAGAGGACAGTGTAGGTGTAATACTTGATGGTGCATACGCCAAAAGCTTTCGGAAGGCAAATGGAGGCAATGCAACGTCAAGAATGGTCGAGTTGTATATCGCTAGCCCCAGGACTACACCCACAAGGAAAAATTGCTCCGAGGACTCAAAACAGTACGGGTTAAAGTAGCAATACTGGGAATCCTCGTCATAAAGGAAGAGACCTGAGGAAGACGTCAGCTTGCATTCAGCAGAATAGCAAACCAGCTTCAACTAGGGGAAACAAGACTTACCGTGAAGGGGATCGAACACCTCTCTCACCAAAAGAAGGAACCATTCTTTACGCAAACCGCCAGCATCGATACCTTCCTCGCCCGCAAACTCTATGCGCAATCCCTTCTTGATATCTTCCTCACCGGACCCAACAACAACGCTTACATTTTGTAGACTATCCTCGACTAGACAGTCCCTTCGCACTTTCAGTACAAGATACTGGCTTACTCCTCTCCGGCCAAGAATGGTGTCGAAAAAGGCTTCCCTCGCCTTAGCCTCCATCTGGCGACGAGCGTCGTGTTCCATAATTTGTATCTTGGCCCATATGCTTAACAAAAAAGAATACTGGCAGAAGGAAAACTTCCCGCTGCGAGACTCCCATGCCTCGAAATCTAGAATTAGATCAGCATAATCAAGCCGCGCGTTGTAGAAACAACTTATGGCAATCTTATTCAAACGATCACCAGAACACTTCGAGCTTGATGAACCATCTCTTGCACGAATGCCAGGTTCGGGCTTTCGGCCATCGCTCGTACCATTCGCTCGGAAGAGAAGGGCCATGACACGGGCAGCGGCGCGAATTTGCCAATCATCTGCATAGCTAACCAATTTATGATCGCCCGCTGGCGAATTTGCAGAGCTATTATGTTGTAGGGCTGTGTGTAGCTGAGCCGGTGTAACAGTTCCAGGTGATGAAAATGTAGGTACATAATCTCCAAGATTGACTCCAGACTCGAACTTGGCTGGCCGACTTTTGTTAGATTTGCTGAGGCGAAAACTCACAAAGCCATTGACAATCTCCACCAACTGCTGAAAATGGCTCGGTGATAGTCTCGAGAACCATACGACGAGACAATGATGACACTCATTAGGCAAATTCGATATCAACCCAAAAAGCCTTTTTAGAGCTGAGTATCGGAGGCTTGACAGCTCATTTAACCCTGCAGGGAGCTGAGGACGGGCCTTTTCGGGCGAAGATGTGGATGAGCCATGCGGTCTTTGGTTGCTGATATTCCTCCCCGTCGAGGGCGATGTGCCAGGCGGGGTTTTAGGAACCGGGTTTGAGGAGTATAATAAGGGGTTTTCAAGTAATATTAGCAAGAATCGGATATCATCTGGGCGTATCAGCGGCCGTTTGGGCCGTTGGAGGAGCTTTTCAGTCGCCCGTAGCAGCGTTCTTCGAATACTGAACTGCGACTCCATGATTACTTCATTTAGCTGGGCCATTTTAGCCGATTCCTTAGACGTAGGTGTATTGGGTTGGTTTCGCGGGTTCCTGGCATGAGGGACGTCCAAAAGCATTTTATTCCATGACTCGCCTGCGTGAATAACAAGGTGATACCATTCCAAGAGCTCTGGCCAGTTAATTCGTGGGGATCTTGAGTTAGCAAGACTGACTTTAGTTCCGTAAATTCTTGATGGTTGACCGTCGTTTGTTGACTGGTGTCCTGGCTGACGATTTTCAGTCCACCAAGATCCATTCTCTGCAATATTTCCAAGGAGAATGGTTTTCTCGTCCATCTGGGATATGGAAGAGTCGAAGCGCCTAGATAACTGCACGGCGTCTGCTACGCCCATGGCCGGTTGGGAGCCCTCGCTCGCTGCTCGAAGATAGCGAGACCTTCCAGTTAAAAATGAATTATTCAGAACATCACAACCATCAAAACAAGCTGTTATGTACTTTTCTAAATCGTGGAATACGTTAGTGGACACACCTACATCTGCCCCTGAGACAATCGGTCTTTGGTCTGTTCGATGGGCAGGAAGGTCCAGCCGCTCTTTATGTTTATTATTGGTAGAGGAATCTGCTCGTTCCATTTCTCCAGGCTTGGATTTGGGCGGAGCATTGCTCCCAGGGACTAGACACGTATCAGAAACTAATAACGAGGGCGCATTCGCATCAAGCTTGCTAGTACCTGAGAGAGGTAAAGTCTGGCTGTGAGAATTGGTACTATCTTCCGCAGTCTGGCTATGGTTTGCCATCGGCTGTGTTTGACGAACTCGAAGCTCACCAAGCTCAGTACTGAGGTACGAGATAATGCACTGATCAATTATTCTCCGTGTCTCCTCTAGGGTAACTGCAACAAAAACGCATGTTAGGAAAGTAGATGAAGATGAAGGTACCTTGGAGCCCACGTACCTTTACACTGAGGTTGAAAACCAGGCCGCAGCCTTTCATCAGGCTTCTGGCTCCGCGACCTGCTTCTACGATACGGCTCTAGATCGTTCATTGTCGCACATTTCCCGCACCGAAACCCCTTTTTCGTATAGGGAAACGAGTTCGTATGATCGCATGTCATGCATTTGCGCTTCCGGTGTTCCTCTGCATGGCTAGTGGAGCCACCACGCTTCTGGGGACTGCAAGACCGAGCATTTGAAATCGTAGGGTGTAATCCATCTTCACCATCTGTAGACTCGGAGTCGATGAAGCCACTGTTCCCGACACGATGCTCTCTCCTCCTCCCTGCAAAAAAAGTAGGGAATGGGTTGCTGATAGATCGAGAATGGCCACGCCGGATCGGAATAGCATGCGAATGCGCCGTCGACTGGCCCGGTGGGAGTAATAACGAAGCTGGGTCAAGGCTCGGTGGTAACTGGGAGCTCGCACGGCCGTCCGCTGCGGAAGTGCTGGTATTCGAAGGCTTGTGGCTGTTGTTGTGGGCGAGACGAGATATCCATGGAGGAGCCATTATTCCGACCAATAGCCCGATCTAACAGCCCAAGAGAGATGCAAGGAATGCTGCCGCAAGTTCGTAGTCTCTTCAAATGAGCAATATCCGCAGTTCGTCCTCTGTTCCAGGCTGGCATTCACCGGAAAGTTGGCAAACAGTGAAAACCATCAGAGCGTGCAGAAAGCAGTCGAGTGAAGAAGCAGCCAGCAGACGTAAATGAGCCCCAGATCGACTGTCGTTTGTCTCAGAGCTGAAACTGAGACCTCGCAAGGCTCTTTTCGATGATTGTTGATTGCTAACCGCCACGTCCTGGACAATGAGGCAGCAGCAGTTTGGCCTGCAGAAGCAACATCCTGGACCTACTAGCACCGCCTTCCTCCAGGATATGCGTAACTGTTGGCCCAACAAAGAGTCTGTTCAGGGTCGGGCTGCAAGTCGGAGTCCGTTAGCTGGGAGTGGTGAGGAT
>JANTQJ010000647.1:0-12272 GCA_032989685.1 Arthroderma sp. PD_2
CCAAAAAGGGTTACAGGATGAAGAAATGTTTGTGAGCACTGTTACTGAATATAACACTGCAGTTTACCACCATCGTCGGGAAATCCCTGGTGCTAAATGGAACCCGGCAATCAAAGATAGCTTGTCCACGCAATCCCTAACCATGGGCCTACCCCTTCCCAAGTCTAACTGGGCGCTTCCTCTTGACCAAGGTCCATATCTCGCGGTGAAGGTTACTTGCGGTATTACTTTTACTTTTGGAGGACTAGCCGTGAACTCGGACACCACGGCTATCATTTCTTCGGCAACCAACCAAGAGATCCTGGGTCTCTTCTGTGCGGGCGAGATGCTAGGTGGCCTATTTCATGGCAATTACCCGGGCGGGAGCGGGCTGACTTCTGGTACAGTCTTTGGGCGGAGAGCCGGATCAGCAGCCGCCGCGAGAGCTCAGGCTACAACTTCTTCTGGTGCTTCCGCTAGCTCATAGATGGACATCATCTAAGATTAAACCCTCACTAGATACAGCAGTTGCTAATTGCGTGATGTTAGATTATGAGTATATACGGGTTATTAATAGTTGATTGTCTTTATAATGGTACAAATACACTCAGGCCGTACCCTATGCCGCCATGTTAGGTTATCTATATAATCTGACAATATTCAATAGCTTGTAGCTGAACGTAGATGGTCATTCGAACAGTGCAAATTCGTTCCAGCCGTAAGACTATATCAGCCTCTTGAAAAAGCATGCTTTCTCGAATTCTCCGTATGTACTCTGCATACTCGTAGTGGTTAATCACTGCTCCACTACCGCCACGAAGCAGTAAGATAAATTCGCCATTGTAAGTAACTCCGCATACTTTCTTTTTTATGTTAAACATCTCGCCCAAAACCGCTACAACGGGCAGGCATTATCTTGGATATGTGCTACTAAAACGTGTTTCCCCGGTCCGGAATCGGTTGACTTTCTTCATGTCACACAGTGTTACTTACGCATCGGATATTGGATATGATTTGGCAAGTAGAAGGTAAAAAGCATACTCCGTACTTTGCTTGTTTTGTTGGTGTGGCGTCGAGGAGCAGGATATAGTTCCAAATGAGGCCGTGGAGGCAATAACTACGCCCACGCCACTCACCGTAGAGCTGATAAGACGTAGCCACCAGTACTCCGTATAAGCATATTGTGTTCTTCCTGTATTTATGTACTCCCAATGGAGTACATCGTAGGTCTCCCTTAGCTGGTGCATAGTGAGGGCGCGGGCGTCCGGCAAAAGCAAACGAGGTATAGGCGACTATAGGCAATTCTGTTCATAAGGCTTTAACTCTATAACACCTACCCCGGAAATTCGACGTAATCCACAGACCCGATATCAATCATAAGAGGAATCTTTATCACACCGGGCTTCGATAGACCAATGGGCTAAATAATGCAATAGTATAGCAAACAGCCAAGGATACAGCTATCCTTTCGCAATTGGATACCGTTGTATGTATTAGGAGCTCCTTCTCTCAATTTAGGCTCATTTCTTTTCTAAAGAAAAAAACCAACTCCGTGCTTTCACAGTCAGTTCTGCTTTGGGATATTTGCCTCTGTTAGTGCACTACCCAACCTCATTAACGTATCAGATGCATTTGCTCGAGTGAGGGGAAGTTGGAAGACGGTACGGAATGCTCATCCGGAGCACCCCATATTGATGGACAGGGACTCGGATGAGGCGTATCCTTTTCCATGGTATGCAGTCATTGTTACACGGAAAAAGAAAACCGAAAAGGCCAAAGAAGGTGCATATAAATGCTCCTAGCAAATAGTATGAAGATGGCCGCAGTTTGTTTGGCCTCTTCGAGTTGCACTGCATATTAACTGTATAATATGCACTGCGAGCGGTGACCGCAACGGCCATACCGGAATATAGTTAGGTGGCCTAGAATTAACAATAATGAGCAGGGACCCCTCTCCCTTAGAATGCAGTGTTACCTATATAGGCTTTGGAGGGCAGCTGGAAATCCAAGTTCCACAAGATGTGACTGACCCTGAGCAGGCTGAAGTATTCACGGAGTAAGAAAGATTACTCCGTCGCGAGAAGGAGATATCAAACGCATTTGTATAGTGGGCGTATGTGGCAGATACCAAATACGGAGTACTCTGGAGTATAACCAATTCATCGAATAAAAATGTGGCTGAGTACTTTCATACATGCATGCATCCCGCCTCTGATGTTTACTCGATGTTGAGCTTCTGGTTCGTTCCACAAGGGATAAATATATCGATATTTTTTTTACTATATTTTGATCTTCATTTTGACGGGATGATTTTCGGGCCCAGGCACCTGGCCGCACATGGTGAAGGAGTCGATCAATTAGAGAAGCGCGCCTTTGTTCAGTAGCGTTGCGCATGCTCAAGAAGGACTAAAGAAAAAGAAATATTGATATATAGAAGGAGAGAGGAATGCTTCAGGAACATTATTTTTGGACGAGTCGTGCGTGACATGATGATCTGTTTGACCGATCATCGATCATCCTCTCCACCATTTCGGTCCGGGGCGACAACCTGGTTGGTATGGGGTAATGTAGAAGTGCATACGTAGTCTTCGTAGCACAAGAGAGAGCAGGTTGGCTACTGACGGAAGCAGCTGGAGAGTCGGTGAGCCGCGTAAATCCACAAGAGGCCCATATTCTCGCAACTGTTCACGGAGAAGAATCAGACGTTCGGTCAACTGTTCACACATGCTCCCTTCGATTCGGACAAGGCTGGGCTGACATCATTCACGACAGGGATTCACAGAACCAAGCCCCCCAGGGGAACAAGGACATGAAATAGTGGAGGCTGAACAAGGACGGGATGTGGGGGGGCGTCTGGGAGTCCAGTGCGTTTCAGAATTCGCAGGGATATCGGAGCGCGGTGGCGGGAAGATAGGATGGCAAGCAGGTAGAGACGAGCTTAGCTTATGCTTTTTTACGAGTCAGCGCGAAGAAAGGAGGTCGCCAAGCAGGTGAAACGCTGTTGCAATTGCTCCAGAGGCCAAACAACCGCTAGGGAGCGAGCAAGGCGTCCCTGTGTACACGTACACACCGTACACGGACCTTCATTTTATATGGAGGCTCCTCCGAACTCCGTACTCCGTATATGGACGTTGAATTCGAGCGGTAGTTTTCCGTTTGTCCGGCTCCCGGATTTTTAGTTTTCGGCCATGCATATGTACGGAGTACGGAGTATGTGTATACTTGACGACCAAGTGACGCCTGTGCCGTGTTGGAGTTGCATTAGGAGCGGTGTTCATCCCATAAATCGTTGCCAAAGCCGCGTTAGAATAAGAAGATAGGAACAAATCCCCCTGTTCCCGAAAGTATTGTATATGCAGGTTCATCATGGTTAAGGAGCAGATGACACTCCGGAAAGGAATCTTCTATACGGAGGGCGGAGGATGCAACCAGCAGTCAAGGGTTCATGCTGTGCTGTGACATCACCATAGACGAAGTCCAACAAGTTGTTCATGGCGAGCCTTTTTGCGTATTCGGAGGTAACCTGCTCACGGCGCCCAACCTGACTGGATAGGAGCTGTGGAGAGTTATCCGTATATTGGAAATGCTTAAGTACTAACCACAAAAGTTCTCCCCATCCTTTGTCTTTTTCCCATGATTTGATTCGGCCAATATATGAATATCTGAGATTGCTTTCTTTTTCCCACTTATTGAGATTTAGTTGTTTTCTTCGGGTCAGCACATTCGGATCCAATAAATGGGCATCGGTTTTATCTTTTTTCTTTTTCTCTGGCGGTGACCTTTCCTGCACCAAGTCTTCCTCCCCCTGTTATGGCGCCTAAGCTTCGTATTTCATTCGGGTTCCTTGGTTGTGGATATGTATATATGAAGCACCCGAGGCATCATGGGTTTAATTTCCTTTCAATATTGTTCGTTTTCCTGGGGCGGCTCCCTGTCGCTGACGACAGCGATAATTGTGATGCAAAAAAATAATAAGTGGCCCATAGAAAATCAAAGGAGAAAAAGAAAAAGAAAAAGAAGAATAAATGAGGCCTGGCAAAGAAACGCCCGGTCGGAATCTATTGACTCTTGGCTCGTCGCTATTTGGGCACTTAACGAAGCTTAATATTGCAATATCTTTTATGCCCATGTCTCTGGAGAAGACGATCCTCCGCGAGGGCAAGAAATAAACGTTGGGAGATCACTTCGGGGGCTATATTGATTGAATCATTCCTCAACTCTGCTTGGAGACTAGGAGCAGTTCGCGAGATGGAAAAGCTCCGCCCACGAAGCTTCTCGTGCTTGGCGGATCCAACTTTACCTTCACCACATAAACCTTAACTCAGATAACCTTCTTGTATGGTAAGTAACAGTATCATTACTTTGTAATTCTGTATCTTGGTGTTTGTGTACTGTATTGTGATAAAACCTGGTAACTTACCCCCCTTTCCTCCTTTCTCCCTCGACCAAGCGACGCCGTTCAAGCAAGCACCTCGCTGTACGTAAGAGATCGATTCAGATAGATCATGGTCTGGGGTTGTAGATGGGCCAAGAGTGATTGACAGCCTGTTCCTGAGAGCTTCATGCTAATTAATAAGGCATTGTCGGTCACAAAAGCAACCGCAGCCCAAGATGATCGCCCCAAGGTTGAGCGTGAAGGTTGAGGTGATCTGAGCCCCAGAAGAGTGATTTTGGGGGGTGATAGTCGCCAAAACGTGGGTATGGAATGGGAGAGAAGGCGAGGATAGGAACAAGCCGCCGGATCTCTGGCAGGGCCCGATGGCGATCTGCCGGCAGTGTGAAGAATCCCCCTTTGCATATCTTCTTCTTTTATTCTATATATTTCTTGTCTGGACATATATTTGAAGATCATAAGGTGGATGTATGTATAAAATTCACTCAAATGTTTCTGTGTTGACTATACCTCAGATATACATTTTAACACTGTTTGAGGCGAGTTTCACTCCTGAGAGCAGGGGACGTCTACTATTACAACCGTGCTCTCTGCTATAGTTCTACAACCCATGAGGTATATTAGCAATCATATCACGCTTAACGGCAGGGCTCCTGCCGAACATAATGGTTGGGTTCGGGTACTCGTGAATAGGCTAAGAAGCTTGCTTGCTCAATACTCCGTTACGATATCAGTCTTATCCATCAGGCTCACCGAACAAACGAACCTTGCACTTTGTAGTCGTCATGCTCCATCGAAGGATCACCAATCTTTCTCATTCGGCCTTGGAACAATATCGCAAGGCAGGAAATGATACGGGGTGCCCTCAAGTAACCGTTGTGCCTGCGTTAGTTGGATCTTCAAAAGGTAAATTCGGAGCCCCAAGTCCAAAAACTCTACGCCGCGTTCGTTCGGAGTAAGAAGCTCTGTTGTTATCTCTCATGTTCGGGGTGTTGGGTTGCATTGAGGTTGAGGCTAACACGGCAAGCTTCGTTCATTTTTCAAAATCAACGTGAACGTCATAGGGGCAACTAGACTGCGCTACAGCACATTATTGATTTCGCTATTAGCCCCTAAGATGCCACTATGTAGTATCTCGCGCCTGTCGAGCCAGTCAAGCCATGGCAGTAGCTAGTCCTTGCATACGGAGTGAAGTCGCTATGCCAGCTTGTATGACCTCAGCCATGTTGGAGATACTCTGCGTCGAAGTCAGCTCGAAGCAATGTGGACCAAAGAATACCCTCAGCCCTTGGCAAGACCCTCTATTCATTTGAGCGGTGGAGCTGAGTCAGCCATATGTCGCCAAGTAACTCCGTACGGATCGGACACCTTGGGGGGTCAATTAGACACGACACGTAATGCACCTCAAACACAACCCCGACGTCCAATATCGCGTAAAATCCTCTATATTCTCAGCTCGTTATTTCTTTAGGATAGCAGGCGTCGCTCCCCCAGAAAAAAGAGACTGAAAACCGTTTTCATTCACAGGATTCACATGTTGAGTATTCCATAAGTCCACAAGCGACCATGTCAATGTAGATAGCAAAGAAAAAGCAAAGAACCCCCATACTGAACAACCTTGTGGCGGGTCAGGGATCGGGTCTGCTCGATGGTGGCTTGGCCAAAATAACGCCATCGTCAAGCTTTGGGAACATTTTACCTCAAAATAATCCCTTGGCTGGGAGCCACTCGGCATCGACATGCTTGCATAGGAATATAGAGAAAATTGCTGGATGTAGTGAGCGTATGTAGTATACGGTGTATGTATACGGAGCAAACATCTTGTGACTTCAGCTTTGTTCCTTTCGCACCTCCTAGCGTGACTGCACGCGCTCCATCCCATCACAGCACACCGGAGTGCATGCGCATAAGCTCTTCGTATAACTTGACACGGCAGATAGACTCCATTTTCCAACGCTGCTTCCAAGACGACTTACGGAGCTGCCTTGGAACGCCGTCCTTGATGTCCTCTGTGTACCCATACCCCCATATGGAGTCTCTCCGTACGGCCTATCAAGTGTTCTCCAATGGCATTTTCCACATTGTCACCGGTGTCTGTGATATCGCGAATACCCTAAATTCCTCTGTGCTGTTGCTGACTGTCTCTTTCGTCACAGGCCATTTAGCTAGCTTGGTTTGGGCCACTGCAAAAAGGGAGCTGGGACAATTTAAACCAAACAGCCAAGATCGAGACTTCGAAAAAAAAAATCCCGTATCAAGCTGCATCGGAACAAGGCATTCAGCAGCTATCATGTCGAGTCCAATACTCCGTATCCTCCCTAAAGATGCCTCAAAACGCTCCATTGTGCTTTGTTCGGCGTCTTTCTCATCTTCTGTTTGATGGCACGCCCTTTTTCAATTCGTGCTCGTGTGGCCTGGTTCCACCTCGCATCTCCTCCTTCCCCCACCCATTGCTTTTTCCTCTCCTCCCCCCCACCACTGCTGGCTAAGGATGCAAGTCCCAAACTACCGCGCGGGATGCAAGGCAATGAGACCACCCTAACTAACGTTAACGCCTGAGCTCCACGCCGTCTTTGCTGGTGCTGTGCCTCCCCTGTCACTTACACTAGTAGTGATCCTGGGGAAACTCTCCACGGACAGGGTTCTTCTGCTGAAGCTGACGCGTTCATCTAAGCTCCTTTAAGCTTGCCCGCTTTTTCGGGATTCCTGTTATGTAAAATTGTTGCCCGCTTGATGGTCTGTCGCTGCGCTTTCTTATGGATGTTTTGGGTTCGAGGGTCGGCTTACAAGTTACCCGCGTTGCTCTCCCGTCCACACCGCTTATATACTAATATGCTTACAATATTTATATAAGCAGTCGATTATATCATACAAAAGTGACAGTACCATGTTATATACATTGTATCGTAACTTTGTGTAAGTGTTTTTTTTTCAGCAGGGGATTACATAATCCTTGTAAGTGATCGCTGAGTTTATCTGCCCAAGCACATTTATTCCATGCGATGACATGCATCTACGGAGTACTCTGTACGGAGTACGCATTGAGATATACTCTTCTCTGGACGGAGGAGTTTTCTGTTTCTTCGACTTGCCACCGTCCAGTATGAAATACCCAGTGGCGGTTATTTCAGCTTGGCCGGTTCGATACTGTACGTGTCACTGCAGGATTGAGTCCACCTTGTTCTTTGTGCGGTGAGGCGGGCTGTAAGGTGTGTGTGGGTGTACCTTCGGGGATTAGGGGCTTAACTGTGCGCTTGAGCCTCTCTCATCAAGCATATTTGACACTTGGTCATGTTTGTCTATAATGTTGAGATTAAAAGGTTAGGCGCCACTGAGTTCATACAAAGGGATAAGAATTTCGATGTCCGTAGAAAAAAAAAATCCATATTCATCCCTCGCTTGACGTTCTTTAGTGTTATATTATCTTCCCCATCATGCAGCATCGTGTTTGAGAAAGCTGGTGCTCGGCACACCCATCATATTGGTTAAGCATCGGATAGAGTGAGTGCGCTGGTGGAGAGGGTGGAGTATGGAGCATGTGGGCTCACATATATATTCCCACGACGAAATACCTTCACCTCGAGTGATGTGTGTCAGTTGGAAGATCAATCACTTTGTTCTCGAGAGAAAATCCCGACTTCAGAGTTTGCGGTCGATCTTCCAGAGACTCGGAATCGGGACACTCCCCTCCATCCCTCTGCGCTGGATCTTGAGCCGTCTTTTGTGATTTTGTCTCTGAGGGTTGGCTAGAAATTAGCATAGTCCTGTCGATCAATCTTGGATGGGCCACATACTATTTACTTAGTCGTACATAGTATGTACGTTATACATATGTATATGCAGGACGTACCGAGTATTATTCCGTGTACCTCGACCAGAAAAGTGGTCGAAAGAGGTCTCCGAAAAGCAAAGTTGAACTAGTTTAATGCATCTTTTCAGAAGGCTGCCTGCTTACCCTTCGGGGAATGCCTGGAATGGCGTCCTGTGAATAACCGGGCACACTTTTTGTTTCCGGGGTGATCATGGCGTGGGATAGAAACAGAACATCAAAAGATCAGCTACTTTCGTGGAACAAAGAGGAAGACCAACGGCGAACTTGGCTGGTTTCCCAGCAACCGAGACACTCCCGCTCCGACTTCACTGAAGAGGAAGATCTGTTTCCCAGGACGATCACTACCCGACATAAGCTTATCCTGGGAGTAGCTTATTTCGACCTCAACACATCGACAAATCCCAAACGACAACGCAACAGCTGGCCGTGATATCATCCACACGAAGACCTGCCCCGATCCCATAGTGATTGTATATATCACAGTCCTCTAGGCGACTTTTACGTATGGTCGGTGGAGCGGTCTTGTTGCCCAATGATGGCAAGAAAAAGGAATAACACAAAAACATGGGAGTCCATATTGGCAATTCGGCTGTGCTGCACATGAGCGAGGCATCATGTGAGACCGGCAACAACCCCAAGTCTTCTTCGCCGTTCAGTTCCCGTTCCCGTACTTGAAAGTCTCTCAGCAACTGTACTCCGTAGACTGGTTGAGATGTGCCGGATATGAAGACGAAGCACAAAAGGGAGTTTTTTTCATTATCATTTACTCTGGAGAACAAGAAGCTGTCAGTGGACCCTTGGGCAGAGAAACGCACCAGAAAAAAAAAAGTAAAATGCGCAGTGAGTTGATCGGGGACCAAGAATTTAGCCTCCATCTCTTCCGAGTTCACATATTAAAAATATACGAATTTGACCTACGCGGCAGAGAGATACCGCTCTCCTGGACCTATCAACAGGGGAACCAACCAACACCACCACTGGAGGTTCCAAGCTCATATCAAAGCAAGCTTGGCAAACATTTGTATCGCCCTCGAAGAGCCAATCACCAATTGCTCCCTACACAGGAACAAATTCCGTTGCATAAGAGCTCACCGCATCCCTGCAGGTGTTGTTACTCAAAAAACCAAAGAAAAAAAATAAATAAACAAAAAGCGACAAAGAGGTCAGGGCGTTGTTGGCCGCCTTGGTCTGCATAAAAACGAACTTCCGCAATCAACAGTGCCCAATGCATATATTCATGCATATACTCAGTCCTCGCTTTTGTCATTCACTTTGGGGGCGTATCTGCCGTCCTACTGGTGGATTTGGCTTGTTATGAAGTGCATCCAGAGGAAAATAACCATGTCCATGGCAAGTCAACACGATGCTCTCCCGTGTGAGGCTTTTCCACCATGTAATTCAAGCGCCCAACTAACGGAAAATCCCCAGAGGCTAGCACAAATTACTCCATAAATTGTGCTCCATTTGATACTTCTATACATAAGACCCCCGTATTTACGGAGTTTAACATGACTCGACACGGATAGATAATCGATAGGAGACAAGGTCGGGCATTTCCTTTTCCTGCTGAAGATTAAGTCCATGACGGCCAATTAGGTTGAAAGAAAACAAAAACTTGTAGCCTCGCGCGCTACTGTCAATGGATAGATCGCATCCTTCTGCATCGCGACCTGTTGGAAGCCAGGAAAGCTGTGCCGTTAGTGGACGGGGGAAGCTCAATGGGAAGAGAAGTCTTATCCACCTTGCCCGCTGCTGACTGTTTTTTCAGGTTACATGTCAGTCAGTTATTGCTCCCGAGATTGAAGCAGGCATCGATCTGATTTGTCCGATCCCTCGAAGCAGCTGAATGACAACTCCGTATTAGATGCTCCGGGTCATCTCGCTCCGCCCATCCTCCACCCTCTTTTGTACCACACACCTCTTCACTGCGGCAAGACGACGCGAAGATATTTAAGCTATAGTTTTGCGGCTTGATGCGAGAAAGTTAATTAGCGCTTTTATTTCATTCGGAAACCCAAAAAAACATGCTTGTTGTCCTGGATATAACTTGCATGACGGATACTGTCGAACCTCGGAGCAGAAGAAAGGCACTCGTCCTTCCACGAATCGTTCTATATGGTACGGAGTATAGAGAGGCAAAGTTTGAAAGAGGCGGAAGATCTATCCTTTGTTTGCTCAGGGAACAGCTAGAGCAAGTTACATCTACGGCAGTGCTTTGTACATATACCGAGTAAGTCAGCAGGAGTTCAGAAACCTTACCGCAAAACCTGAAGTCGCTTCTGGTTCTACTCCAGTTTTTGATGGGCTTCATCGACCCCCATATTCCGGAAGGTGCCTGCGTCCTTGCATATACAGTTCAAACTGCAAAGCAGGTGAAGGAGGGTAAAGTCAACTTATGTCACACAGCAGTCAACCCCAATCCCTGGTTTCTCAATCAATCGAGGAGTCCCATCCACCCTTGGCCGCAAAATCCGCTTTGGCGACATTTCCCTATCACGAAGAACGTGTTGTCGAGTTGTCGATTCGGGTTAACGCAGCTGCTCTTTCAAGCACAACCCTGGAGTATTTGTCAACGATATTTTTTTGTATCGAATAAATTATCTCCATCCCATCTCCGTCAGGTTGGCCCCCTTTTTTGCTTCTTCGCAGCCCTGCGAAGCGGAGTGCCAGCAACAGAGTTCGAGTGACGAAAGAAATGTTCCCATACTATCATCAGAGTCACCATATATTCCTTTTTTGCGACTTTCTTTTTTTCTTTTCAGATAGAGAGGAAAAAAGAAAAAGGTTTGAAAGGCCCCCCTTGATCCCTGCAGGGAGAAACTAAGAGTTAATCGAAACCCAAGTGACATGGATAGAGCCCTTGTCGAAAAAGCCAAAACATTCGTTTCTGCCCTTCAAAGCTCCTTCGATACTCACCCACCCAGCGCTCTCTGGAGTCTGTATATCTATCCCACTCGCTGAAAATGGCCTCTAAACATGTCCTTCCCCCCCTCCTCTTTTTCCCTTCTTCTTTGCTTCTTCCTCCAGCGTCGCCGTTTCCTTCTCTCTCTCTTTTTCCTCTAAGCCACCAAAGGCAAAATCGGATCGACAACCCTTGACTTCGAGCAAAACCTTGATCTCTTCAATTGCAGCTTCTTCCTTTTTTTTTTGCTTTCTCTCTCCCCCTTTGGGTCGTGCCCAACCCTCAGATATCTGAGCCAATCCAAGCCTGACCATGCCAGCGTCCCGTTGCCCATCAAGAACCCACCAGGGCTCCACCACATCCCTCTTGCATTCCCCCGTCTCTTCCTTCCGGCCCAGCGAATGGTTTCTTCTTGTAATCGTTCAGTTCCCGTCATTACCGAGTCTGTATTCGGCCTGTAATGCATTCTTTCTGGGTCCCCCTGTTTGCTTTTTTGTACCCCGTTTACCAGAGATACAAATCTGCCTCCTCTCTCGTTGGCAGAACACGCCGGTCGGTGCAAGTCAGGCCGGTATTCGTGTGCAACAACCCCGAGAGCGAAACTATGACATGTCTGCTCCGTATCAAGTTTTATATATCGCAACTTGCCGAGTTGTCCCAACGACCGTCCCTTTTCCTGCTCAAGAAGCGGTACCGTTTTTCTTTTCTTCTTCTTCTTCTCTCGGGGGGTGTCTGTTTGAAGTAAACAATTGCCTAACCCCTTGGAAGCAAAGAAAGAAAGAGAGGGAGAGGGAGAGGGAGTAAAAGCGTTGTAAAGGCCTTGTAAGTGTAAGTACAAGTATTTTGCATGTATCGAGTATCCTTTTGCAGGAATTCCCGTGCTCCACTGTTTTTTTTTTCTTTCCCATTTTCTCAACATCTTATCATCCTTGTGGATTCATGTCTGTGGCCTCTTTGCTCTCTCCTTAAAGTCCATTCGTTGCGTCGAACATCGTTGTGCAGCACCTCCCGGTTCGACCTGACCTTGATCTTTCAACCCAGATATAGTTGATGGGGGTGTTGTTCGTTTCATCCTATCCTGACCTTCTTCTCCTCCGTCCTCCACTCTCTCTCCAGCTTGACGACGACTTTTTGGTCTCCTTTGAATATTCTCCTCCCCCCCCCCC
>JANTQJ010000648.1:0-12269 GCA_032989685.1 Arthroderma sp. PD_2
CGGACGGGCTCTCGAAACAAGGCACAGTATACCCACCACACAAGCATGAAGGCGGAGCAAGCCAACTTCGACCCAACAGGATCCAACCTGGAGCTTGCCAAGGTCAAAGAAAAGCCAGCGGCTAGCGGCTCTGGCTCGTCGTTTTTGGAAGCTGGTACGCGCTCTTCTGCAGTTGGGTTAATCAACTGCGTCGGCGTGCTCCAGCAGTATTTAGTGACCCATCAACTATTGAGCTACGACCCTTCAACAGTCAGCTGGATCACACCAGCGCAAGTCTTTTTCATGGTATATGTGGTGTCGTGGTAAGCTTCTGTCTTTGCTTTTGGAGATTCTGGGTGCATTTCGACAGCACATCGTTGCTAACTGGTCTTCTCGTAGCGTGGCGTGTATTCGATAACTACGTGTATTCGATAACTATGGCTCAAAATGGCTCCTCTAGGGAGACACCCTTAACTATTCACTTGGACTGATGATGGCCTCCTTCCACCAAGTACTACCAGTTATCTCTAGCACAGTCTGTAGTTGCTTCCATCGGCTCCAGTGCTACATTCAACTGCTCTGTGGCATACATCGCGTCCTGGTTCTCTCGCCCCGCCGCCTTTTTGGCATACTGGCATCGGGGTGTTCAGTGGTGAGTGTTGTTCTGCCTATCATGAGGGACAAACTAAACGAACGTATTGGATTTCCTTGGATGATGGGCACCATCAGCTTCATGATTTTCGGCTTGCTCATCATCGCCTGCCGGGCCGTTAAACCTCGGGTGCCGCCACGCCCAAGGCCATATATGCTTGTCGAATTCGCTGATAGCTCGAAGGAGATGCCCATGGTCATAACCGTCTTGGCTATCTTCCTGTTCATGTGGGGAGTGTTTCTGCCCTTCAGTTTTATCCTGCTCCAGGCCGCTGTTGCAGGGGTGTCACCTGAGCTCATTCCATACTTGCTTCCTATTCTTAATGCCGTAAGCTAAGGGCTGCTCTCAACAAGACAATGCAAATGACCTGGAGTGTGGCTGCTAACTATATCAAATAGTATCGTTGGTCGTATTATTCCAGAATTCGTTGGCGACAGGTAAGGCCGCTACAACATGATGATAATCATCACTTTCTTATCTGCGCTCTTCTTCCCTCACGGGTAGTACAATTTTTGATGTCACTGTAATCGTTGATGCGATTTTCAAGGCACAGAACGGCGACTATCTGGGTCTGCAGTTATTCTGCGGCTGCAGTATGGTTGCATCCGCTATTGGATTCGTGGCCGCGCGATGTCATGTGGTAAATTTTTGTCACACTCTTCTCGAACTCTGCTCACAAAGGGCGAAGCTACGAGAGAGATAGCCGCCACGAGAAGAAGATATAGTTCTGCTGTTTTGGCCGCTGAAGGATATATCGATGAGGTAGTCTGTCGGCTTGTTTACAGGCGGATAATCCTTGGACAGGAATGAAGAAGTGTCAAGATCGAGAGTCTTGTGGAAAGTTCTGATAATGGACAAGGACCAAATTGAGTCCACTCAATTCATCCGACATCACTTGAAGAATCCATTCGCTATCAAAGATCATTTCTTCCGTGTCTAGCTGGGTCGGCGAGCTATACGACGATTGAGGGGAGCTTGAACGCCAACACAGAGAAATTTGCGCGAAGAGACCCTACGCCACAAGAATTAGTACGCAAATCGAAGAGGGGAAAGTGGAAGAATTACCAAGGCTACCAGAGCCCTTCTGCTGCAAGCCGTAGTTTGTGAAGTTTTAAATCAGACTACGTCAAGATGAATGCTGTATTGCCGCCTATCACTTGCTCGACGACGTTGTGAACAGGTTCTAGCCCGAACGGTGGCGTTTCAACGGGATCGTCCTTCGTGGAACACCGATTATTTTGGTGCTCTGGGTCCAGAAGTTAGCTGTCATCATCTATGGAGGAATGTGAATCTCGATGACCATCAGACAGAATGGAAAATTGTGGTAATAGTCAGGGACCTGGCTAAGAGACAGTTAATATTACTACGGTGTTCCGATTCAAACATACGATCTGATTTTTATATTTAGATTAAATAAAATTCAAATATTAAATGGCTACTATTATGTGTTATCATTATTATGTTATTCATAGAATCGACGGTCTAATAATGGTTAAAAGCCATTAGTAGGCCCAATGTATAAAGTAACGATTGGTATAACCAAAATCAAGACTGCCGTCAATGAAGAAAAAGCCTGTTATACAACAAAGACAATGTGCTTTTAAATTCTCCTCTTATACTCTGTATTCGTTACATGGTCAGTATGGTTTATAGCCCTTTTCCTTTCGTGATGGCTTGGTCGGCCGTATCGATGCAATCGTTTCGGGCTCAGTCGTAACATCCTCCTTCCACACTCTAACGTGGCCATCTTCACCGCACGTGAAGACGGTCCGTGACTGACAGAAAGGTTAGCAATGGGATACTGTTTGGTAAGCAGGATGAGAGAACCAACCTCGCTATCAAAGAAGACAGAACGCACGACCTCCTCCCCGTGCGCACCAGGCAGCATCCACGAATTCGACTGCTCAAAGTGGAACTCCGGCATATGCAGCAATGGGGTTAGTGATAGGCTCCGGTCACTATATCAAGAGATCAGCATGTCTGTGTCTATATGGTTGTTAAGAATGGGATATAAAACCCACCTCGTTCTGCCAGAGACAACGTAGCTCCCTACTCTATCAACAAGCACCTGCACGACATACTCCGCCTTGAGAGCTGGTCGTAAATCACCGAACTCAACGACCTTTACTTCATCGACGGGTTCATCATCATCCTCGTCCGCACAGGTTACAGGGTGCACGGAGAACAGCTCGTCATGCGATAATGCGTAGACGGCAGTATCATCAATGAATCCGGCATGATGTATAGAGCTATGCTTGATGACCTGTAGCAAAGCGTCGTCTTCATCGGCTACAGTGGTGTTGTAGATGTTTACTAGCCCGTCTGTGCTGCCGGATAAGAGCACTGACGGGCGAGTAGGGTGAAATTGTATCTATACTTCCCTTAGTATACCAGTGTAAGATGATTTCAGGAGGGTGTATACCTCCGTGACATCGTCGTTGTGGCTTTCAACGAGCTGACGCCGTGATTTTCCAGGCGATCGAATGTCCCTATATTTAGTCAATCATAACCTACTATACAATCTTTAGAGGTTAAGGTAGACTTACCAGAAGAGAACGAAGGCATCAGACTTGACCAGCTCTGTGCCCGCGACGATCGAATGCGACGACGCATTGCACGCCAACGAGAGCAGCGGCATCCCTTTATCTACCGCCAGTTCAGCACGTATACATGTATATATCAGCAGTCAAGGAGAGACGATGAAATTACCAGCTTCAAACACAGCTACCGCGCCAGAGCTGCGAGCATCCCAGACCTTCACCGTCCCATCCTTGCCGCAGGTCGCCAGCAGTCCCTCGCCAGCAGCGCATAGCGAGCTTACACCGGCAGGATGTGTATCTTTCACCACTCCGCCCGGCAGCAGGTTCAAGGTGCTACGATCGAAGCGGCGCAGGGAGTTATCCGATGATATCGCTGCGAGGGAGGATGGGCCAGACGGACAGAGGGAGTAGATGTAGCTTTCGCCGGGGAGGGAGAGGGAGGAGGATGACGTCGAGTGCAGGTTTGGCATCCTTCAATTACATGCATATACTTGGTATCTTTTCTTTGGGTATCTCAGGGTCGTTTGGTGTCCGGTTGGAATTCTTCCTCGATTCTTCCTTTTCTGTGCGGGATGAAGAGAAAAATATGCGATTTTTGGTGGGATGAAAAAAAACATCAACTTGCTACAACTAGTTACAACTCCATCTTTGCCCTCCGTCTTCATCTACTTCTTACTTCTTACATGCTCTACTCCGCACTCTACGGAGGTATTATGGAGGATACTTTTAGGTATATACAAGTGAGTACCTCCATACTTCGTATCTTCATCCTTCTGCAGCAACGGAATCCAGCCTTAGTTGCAGCCACAGCCACAGCCGTCCAGCGGCCCCGACCAGCTCGCATCAGCTTTGCCACCGGCTTCAGCCCAGAAGAAAGAGAAGAAAGAAGAAAGGAAGAAGGAAGAAGAAACGATACAGAAAAGCAAAAAAAAAAGAAAAAAAAAAAAAAAAAAAAAAAAGGGAACCCACCCTGACCTGCGGTACGTACTGCACAACTCGCTTACCATGGAACAAACCCCGGCTGGCTGAAGCAGCAGCGCAGGCAGAGAGGCCGCTGAACGCCTCACATCGAGCGGGAGGGAGAATAAACGAGTAATTTATGGATTACATGTTTACTAACAAACTGCTACGGAGACGACGGAAGGTGGATGGAAGGACGGACAACAGATAACCATGGAACAAAATGACATGACACGATCACTCATCAGCATCCGTTTCAGCATCAGGGCTGTCGGTCTGGTTTGGCTGGTTGAAAACTGCCGGATCAGCAGCTAACTAGCCTGCGCAAGTCAAGGTGCAAGGTGGAGGCGGGCCGGCCCAGCCAACTGACCTGGCCTTGACCTTCACGTACGACCGCCAACTCGCCAGCGAAACAACCCATGTCATGTCCGATCCATGTCATGCTGATGGTACGGGCTGATTCGGGCGTAGGGCCCAACACGCGACAGAGCCAGACAGCGGACAGCCAGCCATGGGGAGAGATCATACATCATACGCAGGAGAGAAGATTGACTACCAGGAGAGAGAGAGAGAGAAGGCCAGTGGACATGCTGGCGGCGGAGGAAGATGAAACGAAGCTGGCGTTCGGTGGAGCAAGGCCAGTTATAACGGACAGTAGTATATAATATAGGGGAAAGATGCATGGGCGGTGATACTTCGGCTGAGACTGAAAAAAACGACGGTGATACCGGGGAAGCAGAAGAAGAGGACAAGGGAGAAAAAGAGTGGAATGAAAGAACAAAGGGTTATGTCTCGCTGGTTAAACTCGAGGTGAATCCTTTATTCAGGCCTGTATAGGTATTCCCCGTAAAGAAGAAGAAAAAAGCACGCTTGTTACGGCGGGTTGGGCGTTGGGCTAGCGCGAGTTCCGGCGACTAGACAGGGAGCCTTGTTCCTTGACTCTCTCTCTCTCTCTCTCTCTCTCTCTCTCGCTCTCTACACTCTCTACTCTCATTCTCTACACTCACTCTCTTCCATTCTCTATTACACTCGTTCCATTCAAATCTAGCTCCATCTACTCGTACTTAGCTTGAATATACTCTCCTATCACTAGGATGTCGACCTGCCTGCATCCTCCAACCTCCTAGACAGACCACACCGCCAGCACCCCCAGACACAGACAGACAGACAGACAAGAGGAGAAGAAGAAAAAGAAGAGAAGAAGAAGAGAAGAAGAGAAATCATGACGCTCGAAGTGCCAGAGGGCGGCCTCACGCTGCACCGCGACTCTAATTCCTCCCAGTTCCTCCGCCTCAACCTGCCCAAGTCGACCCTCGCAGACCTCCTCCACGTCCTCAACGACCAGTCCTCTCCCTCAGCTGCTGCTGCTGCTCCTCGTCTCCGGCTGGGGAAACACCCCTCGCTCTTGATAAACTCCAAGTCGACCCCATTCCACGCCTACCCTCAAACGACTCGCTCAGAGATATACCAGCATGGCCCAGACGGTGACGGTGACGGGCTCTACTTCTCCGGCATCCTCAGCCATAGCCTGGAAGTGCAAAAGGCCAAAGAAGCCACCGCTGCTACCGACGAAGCACTCACAAACCTCGAGCGGAGTCTCAACGCCTTTGAAAAGGGCAAAGAGTCTCGTCGGACACCTCTGATTGCTACCATCGACCAGATGAAGGCGTTGGGGGCCGGTGATAGCAGGTCTGCTACGGGGAGAGAGGCGGCTAGCCTGGCGAGAAAGTCGACCAGCAGAGCAGACCAGGAGAAAGAGCGGTTTTTCAAGAACGCCAATGCCTCCAAGTCTACGCCCGCTAGTCCTGCTTTGCTCCCGCTCTCCCCTTTACCATCTACCTCCGCCGCCCAAGCTGTGGACAAGGATAGCTTGCGGCTGGAGGCGATACGAACACCGCTCATACATCTACTCGCTATACGACCTGTCTCGGCCAAATTTCTCGCCTCACGCACTCGTTGCAACACGGCTGACATCCTCGCCCTGACCAACAAACACTGCACACCCAACCGCCTCGATGGATCCAAGTTCGATCTCAAGGATAAGGTATACAAAGACCTGGACGTCTGGTCGTTCCCTTACCCATCTGACGAAGAGAGGACAGAGGCGATCGAAAATGCCATCTCTGCATTTGACCGGATGCGAATCTCTAAGGGTGACAAGCTGTGGCAGATGCTTCTACCTAGAAACGAAAGGGGGAAAGGAAAGGTTCTCTCACGACTCAACCTACGAACACAGCCACAGACACAGCACACTCGCGTACATGCACAGGAGGAAGGATACGGTACCGGAAACGAGTCGGAAGGTCCAACGGCAGCCGACCCTGCCACGGCTCCGACTTCGACCCCAACGGTACCACAAACACAAACGCCAAAGCCGGCAGCGACAGCGACAAAGAAGAGAGCTTTGGACAAGGCCCTCTCCTCGAAACGCGGCCCTAAGCCAAAGGCTACACCCACTACGCTGACGGGTAAAGTGACCAAGAAGACGGAGAAGAAGACGCCTACCGCTGGTGCTGCATCGCTGAAGTCGCGAGATATCGATCGGTTCAAGTCTGCCGAGTTTGTGCTTGATTCAGACGATGAGGAGACGGCAAACAATAGCAACAGCAAGCCCGCTCCTACAGCTACGGCTGCATCGACGGCACAACGCGGTCGACCGGCGAAGACAAAGAAAGCACCGGCCAAACGACAGTCCACCGCCAATGCAAGTACAGGTGCAGCTACAGGTGCAGGTACGACAACGACGAGGCCAACCAAGGCGACATCACCACTTAAACCGTCTCCGCTGGGCTCTTCACCACCCACCAACGCTTCAGACGTCGACACCCACAACCGCCCATCGACTACACAATCACATTCACAGTCATCCAGCTCCTCGTCCCCGCTGATCCACCACCTCCCTCGAAAGGTCCCAACCGCCCAACCGGCGAAAGCTAGACCAACACCTCCATCCACATCCACCTCGGCCTCCACAGCTGCCAAGCCAGGCGCACTCAAACGAAAGACCAGACCGATAGAAGATACCCGCCCGCCCACTTCATCCACAACAATCGGTCTAGGAATCCATGCATCCGAACCTAAACGCCGTCGTCCATCTTCCATCTCATCAACAACGACCTCTTCCCTCTCACAGCCTGAATCAACGCATTCAGGTTCAGGCTCTGGCTCGGCATCCCCGCCAATCTCGCAGACGATACTGCGGGCTCGACTGCGCTCCAAGTCAGCACAGTTTAAGCAGTATTATGCCAAGTATCGTCTGCTGCACGAGGAGATGACTCGATCGCGCAACAGTATGGACTTTGACGTGGAGGTGGATATCGAGCAGATCCAGAAGCTGAGCAGACAGCATGCTCATCTGCAGAAGATGAAGCAGGAGATTTGGGATGAAGATCGAAGGCTAAGGATGTCTTCGTAGTTGTTTTTTCTATCTACTATCTATCGTTCTCTCTCTCTGTTTTATTCCTTATCTACTGTCTATCTACTTTGATGCATTTCTGCTGGACAGGGAATAAATTGAACATGCTCTATGTACATTCAGTCTACCAACTATCCACAATACATAACATACCGTAACCAGGAACGACGAGCAAACTCGCACCTCTCGCATCGCACCGCACCACCGCATGCACGACGTAAGTTCGTTCGCTTCGGACATCGTACATCGTACCATCGTCCGTCCCACGCCGACGCAACCCTCCCCTCTCTCCCTCCCTGTCTCCTCCGTCTTCGTCTTCGTCTGTAAGGATGTAACTCTACATATATTAATAATAGTATCAGTATAAGAGAAATGCATGCATTTAGCGCAACTCTAACCTTCCTGTGCAAGAACGCCGAGGATGTCGTCGGCAGTTTGCAGGTAACTTCTTGCCGTCCTTGTTAATAGATGATATGACTGCCCTTCCCTGCCCTTAACGCTGATACTCTTTATGATTCCCATCCCTCGCCAATCTACCATCATTTTCGGCCTTCTACTGCCTCTACTCTGCTCTACTTCCTGCTATGTAAATACCCCGTAGTATGGAGGAGAGAGAATAGAATGACTAAGCTAGAATTAAGGTTACCCCACGTGCCACGAGGCGGGACCGGGCGGCCGGGACCCGCGTTCCGGTCTTTTTGGTCACGGCGATACGGCAGGACAGTACCTGATACCGACGAGAGAAGATGGTGGCAGTAGCAGCAGCAGTGATGGAGAAAGGTGAGTAGACAGAAGAAAATGCAGCAGTGGAAGAAATTGAAGCAATGAAAGAGCGGAAGAAGAAGATAAAGAGCAAGAAGAAGACAAGGAAATAGGGCAAGGGCTGGCCATGCTTAGTCATCACTGAAGGAAGTCAGCTGACACAGCACGTGACAAGATAAATTTAGCTGACTAATCTCTGACTAAGCACTTCCCATCTCGTAACTTCTCACTCCCTTGCATGTTTTTGTACGCCGTTTGCGTCATATACCTGGCTTCACGACAGCGAAGATCCCACTGCCACCGGCTCGACAGATAGTCCAGAGGACTCACGCATGTCCAATTAGCCGTTTGACACACTCACGATGGCGCCCAAGGGTCCAGGGACGAGCAAACGCAATCCCACAGTCTTGGTGAGCTCCCTCTACCCCCTCTCCATGTACTAGTATAGTACCCCCGATAGCTAACCAGTACCAGGTAACTGACTCTCGCGATCGCCAAACACGATACTATCCTCCCTCCCGTCCATCTCGCAGCGGCAGCGGCACAAACGACCTCATCCCCATACCAGGACCGCCGTCTTCCGGCGCCCGCCTCATCACAGTTGACAATGTGCTTCAGTACGCCCCAGATGTGCCGTCCATGCAGCAGCGTGGTCAGCAAGGTCAGCGTGGCCAATCAGTTGGCACAAGCTCTGCTATACGCTCGCGGTCTGGTTCGGATAGCAGAGCCTCCCCCCGGACCGGTCTTAATGGTATAAGCGGCTCTCTTGGTTCTGGTATGGATATCAGACACAGGACCGGCGGCGGTCGACTGGCTTCTCTACCACAGATACCACCCCGCTCATCAAAGGTCAGCGAGAAATTAGTTCTCCTTCCTGAAACGGTGGAGGAGGTCGAAGAAGAAGACGAAGAAGAATTAGAGCCGGACGAAGAAGAGGAAGAAGACGAAGCAGATGATGAATCTACACCTTTCAAAATAAACGAGAGATATGACCACCTAAGACGTCTGACTGCCGCTCGCTCAAAACAACCAGACTTCACACAGGATAATCTGGCTGCGCCGCTTCTTGACGATGAAGAAACCCTTCGTAAACGCCGTTTTGCCACGAGTCCTGAAAAGGGGAAAAGTTATGCTGAACGGCTACCCAAGGCCCGGCGAGGGAAGAAGTTGCCTCGTGTGACGGCATATTGTACCGCACAAGCGTATAAGATGAGTGCTACCACAACTTTTGTCAAGGAGCTTCATGATGCACGTACAAAGTTGTATGATGACTGCTTGTATGCTGCATATCATTTGCCCTTGTTACCGGGTAGGGATGGGTACAGGGTACGAAGTAGTCCAATATTTCGCAGTGCAGAGGGCAAAGTTGTGCTAGATGAGGAGATTGCGAGGAACGAGAGGAGGGATTATCATGATGAGTACTTTACAGAGGAAGAGGAGCATTCCGTCAGGGCTTCGGGAGATCCAAGGAGGCGTGAACGCCGTCGTGAACATGACCATGATGACGAACACGACCACCACGACGGCCATGAACGCGATCACGACCATGAGCACGAGCACGAAGTCGAGGTTGAGCATATGGAGGAACGCCGGGAAGATGAAAGAGATAGATCTCCTGTCCGCGGCCACTCATTCCATGTCGAACACCACGATGACCATGAACAGCCATCAATGCAAAACGGTGAAATTCCCCAGCTCACCTCCCCAACTGGCCCCCGCCAATCAAAACCCTCGATACCCCCTAACGCCCTCTCCTTTGCCGAAATGTTCATTTTCAGCTACGGTGTCGTGGTCTTCTGGAACTTCACCGATCGCCAGGAAAAAGAAATCCTGGCGGATCTCTCCTTCTCCCCTTCACCCAACGACTTACCCCTTAATCCATTGGCTGAAGAAGATTTCGAGACGGAAGAGTTTCACTTTGAATATTCCTCGTCCATCTCTAGACCTCGAGTGTATAATGATATGATTACGTTGCGGTCGGGAGACCATATGATTAAACTTGCCATTAGCCATGGTATAGCGCAGAGTACGAAGTTGAGTTTCTTCGAGGAAGGAATGGCGCGGCAGATGGCGGATGCGAAAGATGTGCCGAGACGGTTAGCATTGACGGGCCATCTGGGCATGGGTAGAGAAGAAGTCTTCCGTATCATGGGTAGATTGTTCAAGTCCCGCGTCGAAGTCAACCTCTGTGAGTATACCTAGTTTCTTTATACCAGACTATGTCTGAAACTCTATACTAACCAACAATTTCAGCATCGAACATGCTCGACGTCCCCAATTTCTTCTGGGACAGCGAACCGACGCTCCATCCCCTCTATATCGCTGTACGCGAATATCTAGAGATAAAACCACGCATCCAAGTCCTCAATGAGCGATGCCGTGTATTCCTCGACCTAATCGAGATTTTATCCGATTCGATCGCTGATAATAAAATGTCCAGCCAGACGTGGATTATCATCATTCTCATCTTTATTTCTATTGTCGTTACCCTATCCGAGGTGGTGTTGAGATTTGGTATTCTGTCCACGAAGAAGGGGGCAACGGGGAAGATGTTGCTTACTCAGGGCAAGGCGGATAGTATGTCTGTTGGCATCTGATTGTGATCTTCTTTGATTCGGCTACGAGTTATTTTGTCTTCGTTACCTTTTTCTTGTTGATGGTTGTTTGTCTGAATTGTAAATTGAAGCAGTGATTTGCTTTTGTGAGCGTTGATGTTTAATACCATACATATATGTTTATTAGTTTGATATCTAATCCTACTGTCGTCTTATCTACTATGAGATGTGATGCAACTGTCCTAGTGTAGTTTGAACCGATACTTGATGAGGATCCAACATATTTAGCTGAAAGTTATATTTTGTCAATTTTGAAGAGACATAGCTACACATACGAAGTCAATATTCCCTCCTATTGATATCCTTCTCATTTATTGATGTGGATAGCCTGAGCATTACAGTAGCCCATCAACCCACCCAATCCTCCCTCATATCCAATACCACTCTCCTTGTGACCTCCAAACGACGAGTCAGCGCTTGGCTCCAGATGATTGTTGATCCATACGGAACCGGCTTCGAGCTGTTCAGCGATACGCTGGGCTCGATCCAGGTCTTTGGTCCAGACAGAGGCGCCGAGACCCATCTTCGTGTTGTTTGCTTCCTTGATGACGGATGCTTCGTCGTTCCAGGTCACCATTGGGACGATAGGACCTGTAAACATAGTTAATCCAACTGAACAAAGAATGTAGTGATATATGGATTTGGACTTACCAAATGGTTCCTCTGTGACGATTCGTGAATCGATTGGTGGCCTATCGATGAGCGTGGGCTCGATGAAGTAGCCAGGTCGACCGAGATCGGTTCGTCCACCAGTGGCGACGGTCCATTTCTCTTTTTCGATCTCGGAGAACAAATTCTTCACCTTCTCGAATTGCATGGAGTTCTGAACGGGGCCGTGAGTGACGCCTTCTTCATTACCTTCTCCGACCTTAAACTCCTTGACGGCGCGGACGAGGGCGTCACGGAATTTCTCATAGATCGACTCATGTACGAAGATACGTTTGATGGCTACGCAGACTTGACCGGAGTTCAGGAAAGCGGCAAGAGCGATCTGTACACTGTCAGTTCTATGGGTCGGGCTAGAGTTATGGGTATACTGCACGCACCTTTGGGGCAACTTTTTCAACATCAACGTCCTCACAAATGATGGACGGGTCGTTTCCGCCACTGTTTTAACGTTAGCTACTCACATGAAGCATACTAGCCAAGTTTAGTAAACGTACAGTTCTAGAGTAACTCTCTTCAAGGTCTTGCTGGCGCTGGCCATCACCTTCTTTCCAGTGAACGATGAACCAGTGAAACTGATTTTTGCTGGTCCAGGGTGCTCAGTCAACATAGGACCCAGCGAGTCATCGCCGCTGAGAACCTGGACAACGCCCGGTGGGAAGAACTGCTGCGCAAGCTCA
>JANTQJ010000649.1:0-12268 GCA_032989685.1 Arthroderma sp. PD_2
ATGTTGATTACTACCTAGCTTTATCCAACAAACATCCGTCTGGATGTACGGCAAGAATGGTAAAGTGGTCTATGATTCAGCTTCTCACATGCGCACTGCCTCGCATATCTTGTGTGTCAGAGCACGTTTCAGATGCAACTCGCTGTGCCTGACAGTTAACTCGTGGCAAACGGAATTAGGGCGCAGGCCTTCGCGTGACCTGAACACGCAATCGCCAACAATTAGAGAGCTCGGGTCTGTAATTGCCGTGGACTCACTTAACCAGAAGGAATGCTCATTATGTTATGGTGATCTCTGAGCAGATCTGGAGCCCGAAAGGGTTAAACGTTTAATATAGGCTTCTGGTTGTTGCATCAGACCTTAGTTTATTGCCTGAATTGGTTGTGCATTGACTAAATTTTGACCATCTCAATCCATAACATAAGGCAAGGCGGAGGAGAAGGCGTTCTCCCGTGATCCTCAAGTAAACAATTTATGAGAGCGACTATTGATATCAAGGCTTCGAGCTTTGGCTGAAAATAAGCCATGCTTCGTTATTCCCTCTGCTTGTTCACCCTCAGCCCCTCGTTCTCAGTCAGTATCGAACGCTGTTCAACATATTGTACAACTGGATGGCTACGGAGTACGGATAACACATTTCACCCTATAGACAGGTCAAGAAACTTTTATACGTCAGGGCTCTACTCTCACTCAACTGTTCACAAGAATCTCCTTCGTCCGTCTGCAATATCTCCTATTTGCTCTTTTGAGCAATATACCAAACGGATCAACCTGAGACTGGTATACAAACCAGGAAGTTGGATGATGATGATATGCGATCATTTAGCGCTTTCCAAAATGGTATTTGGTTGATACTGGTCTCACCTAGATGGCCCGTCCATCCCCCGCTACCAGCCATCAAATAACGAAGCTTTGAAAAGGACAAAGGACACCCTGATAGCTCATCACAAAAGGTCTGCTATATAACTCCTATACCCATGCATAGATAGCCATGGTAGCGTGCTAATTACACGATGCAAATAGATTCTAGAGCTCTGGACAAGGTAGAGCGGTGGATTTCTTATCGCATCCCTCCTTTCTTTGCGTCCGTTCTTGCTTGAAAGATATCAGAATCAACCCCTTGGGTGAATCAAGCGTGTATAGAGTTAAGTGACCCTATTTTGAGTGTACAATGCATCGCCCCCGACTAGGCTCCCTCCAGATGGAGTTGGCTGCCGCGTGAAGCCACCTTACGAAGTGATGCCTCAATTGTTCCATGCAATTTCATAACGCAGATAACAAAAGTGTTAACCCATTCATTTATCTCTAGGCCCCATGGATTAACCGAAAAACTCTTTCTTTACCCCCCATGTCCTCGTTTTTAGCGGAGGAGGCGCAGAGTTCAGTCTCTTCAACCCAGGGCAACCTTCTTATACCCTGCGAAGAGTGCCCGCTACAAGGTTATGAGCCGTGATTGCAAGTTGGTTTTACATAATATATGCTCCGTCGCCGCAGAGCTCCCCCCAAAACAAGACTGTGGTTATATCCGGATGAGCTAATGTGGAGGAGGGATGGGATTGTTGGAGTTTTTCCACTTCCACATGCCCTAAAACATGTGAAATAAACCCCGTGCATTCCTTAACTAGTGTCCCTAAACCCTGATGATGCTGGAGGTCTGGCTGGATCTGAAAAGCTGACGACAGAAACAGATATCCTTTCCACCGGCATGTCATGAAGAGGATACAGCTCCGAGCCTTCTCAAGCCGATTGCTTAAGAAAACATACTTCGAGGGCCTCAAAGTACGGGGTACTTCAGCGATACTCTAAATTTTCGGTTTGGGTATCAGAAATCAGGCTGTATGGGGAAGTCTTGGGAAGAAATTACCCCGGTCAGGGCCAGCTAGGTTGAACCAGCACACCAAAGTTGAGTCGCAAGTAACGAAGAGTCTTCCTATCACAATGAAAGCAGTACACCTTGTCGTAATCGTATATCGCTAAAAAAGTGGACGTTTCAGATCATGCATACCCGCCGCACCACAATCCTTAAACAAAGTGTGCTACTTAACTAACCCAACCGCGATGAACTATTAAGTATGTATACATGGACAGAGTCGGAGGTCCCGCGGGTACCGCTCTAAGCGGTTATACTCCATACGGAGTACTATATTATTCAGTTGTTCATCTCAAAAAAGAGCCGACTGGTGAACAAGAGAGAGAAAGCTCATCAGCAAATCCCAAGACAACGGGAATAGGCTAAAACAAAAGTTTGCACTCTGTATGACGGCGCCTGTGCAACGGGACGACGGGCTGCTAGCTTTTTTTTCGCTAAGTAAAAAAAAAAAACTAGTACAAAAAGGCAAATCTACTATCGAATGGGCTGTCGGTCGCGATCTTCTTCGAGTATCATGCGCCGATATGATGATGTTTGCTGGCAGCCTGCCAGTAATAATCGTCGTGCGCTAAACCATCCTCCATCGGAATCTCACATCCTAAAACGCCTCCTCCCAAAGAAAGGACAAACTATCAAGCCGCGTTGACAACGGGAACGTGTGGCTTGAGAAGTAAATATGCTTATTCCAGAACATTGCCTCAGCCGGACGCAGCGATTCCGGTGTAACGACGACGTCTTGGGACGCCTTTTTGACGCCTTCGATGCATGATGGATATGCTTCTCTTGATTCCCATTAGTCAATCACTATAATGCTATTTTCTCGTATACGGAGTATACATATACATAGCAGTACATCAACCCCCCCATACAAAGTAACTTCACATCGCAAGGGAAAATCATTGTCAGCCGCAGAGATTTTCCAGTCGCCTTCCTATCCCGAAAGTCTGAAGGTTTTTGTCTTTTCTTCGTGGCTGGCGCTGACCCTTAATTAGCGTAGAAGAATATGCCCCAAGCATGGCAAACTATGTTTCCTTCGCTACAAGCCTAAAAACGCCTCTTGACGCTGCGGAAGAGGACCGTCGTTTCTCGCCCTTTTGGGTAGCTGGAAAGAAGAATGTTTCATCAGCAGGAGATCGCCTCACGCTGGCTTCTCGGCCTGTTTTCAAGCCTGGCGCCAACCTCGGCAGGCTGCTCCGTACACGATATTCGGGTTGTGTGAGCTACAGAATTGAATCGCTGCATGTCACGTCAGCCAGTGCTGTCATAGCATTGATGAGTTCGATAATACTCCGTAACGAAAGTGGTGTCTATCAGCTCCCTGGAATTCTGACCAGTTAGATCCTGATGGTGGTTGAGATTTGCTGGTGTAGAAAGAGATAAGAAGGCCCAAACATGGTCACATGCCGTGTATATTCCGTCTTCTCTCAGGAACAAGGCCGTCTATGCTGTGTCTCTACCTTGTATGGCTGGCTTGTCATCCCACCTGCATGACCCCCTTCGGTCACGTTTATAGCGAGAGCAACGGAGACTAGCGATTTTCTCCCTTGTACGGAGGAGAACGATCGGTTTGGTGGGGAGAAGTTGAAGAAAAAGGAAAACCAGGGATGAATGATCTGCACGGGGATTGCCACCTGCGCAAGAAAAAAGCATGCAGTAGATGTATATGCTTTTTTTTGGTGGTTTTTCTTTTCTTTTTCGTTTTTGCTCCTTTACTTTCTCGCCTTGACCCTCTTGGGTGAAGATGATACTAAGGACCCGAAGTTCTTTTGGGAGAACCATAGAGACGGGAGAACTTCATACTGCCCGGCTTGATACACCGACGCGCTGGCTGATGGATGTACCGAGTACTCCGTTCGTATGCAGGGTATATACACCGAGGATTACCAAGGACGCACAACATAATCTCAAACCGACTTGCCCATGTGAAGTTGCACACGCGGAACATGCACGATATGAAAGTCAAGATATGCTTGAATTATGACCAAGCAAGCCATTTCGTACCCCAAAAGATAAAAAAATAAAGACTCCTTGCATCTTCTGGGCGGCGACAATTCCTGCCACAATCATGGAGTGTATCGTTAGCGATCGAAGATCTCTTTCGATATTTCTACTCCGTATGCAAGTAGATGATAAGGATACGAACTGGGCTGTCGAGCACGTCACACGGCATGCGCCAGCCTGAGAAGGGAGGGGAGGGAAGCAGCTGGTGACGCGGGAAGGGAGAACGAGTGACCGTCAGTGTGTATGGAGTATGGAAGTTGAATCTCGTTTTCGTTCTCTAGATCTTTGTGATATCAAAACGATCGATATGTCAACAGGCACGGAGTACTTCGTCCGGAAGAGGAAGTACGAAGCACTGGCAAACCTCCAAGCCGCCCCCTCAGCCTCCGACTGGGCTTGGGGGAGCAAGGTTCGGTGGAGTTGGAGAAAAACAGATATGATTCCTCGGCGATCGACTATCGAGCGGCCTTGGAAAAAAACAAAAGAAAAGGAACGGGGTGGAGTGTTATTTATGTCAACGGCCTCCCCCAATCGACGGTGCTAGTGCTAGCAGTTTTGCCATCTGTGCTCTTCTCATATCTTCAAGGCCGATCCTGGGGGGAACCCATGGACGCTGTTCCCGTAGCCGTGATGAGACAAGGGCTCGGAGATGATAAGTTGGAGTCCAGGAGACCCTCCTCATCCACAGGGAACATGGATGACCCTATCCACGTAAAAAGATAATATATATTCCGTCTATACTTGCTCCATCTACTCCGTATATAACTATATATCTTCTGCCATCAAAAAACAAGGCCGCAAGAAACAGCGACATCGGCTAGTTTAACTGGCTTTAAAATTCCACGAGAGCAACTAACTTTGCACTAGTAATATAAGTCGATCTTTAAAAGAAGGCAAAATAGTTTGCGTAGACCCCTTGACGTACTCCGTACATACCAACAGATATAGTAGTATAGACTAGACCGGGGGGGAGGTTGGAAAGAGAAGATGGGCCCACGACGATGGCATGATAAGTCGTATGGAGCAAACGCCACCAGCACTAACCAGACGAAGCACCGACCGCGGACCAATGCGAAGGGACGGAGTATCTATATATGATATAAAAATCGAAGCGGGTGAAACGGATGATTCGTTTCACTTCTCTTCCTGTCAGCCAACGCCGTGCTTCGAGGAGGGAAAAAAAAGGCAAAGAAGTGCTGCCAGGGGGAATTGCCGGGGGTTGCATCCGGACGGTCCAGGGGGGGCCATCGTATCGAGGGAAGAAGAAGGAGGAGAAGAGGAAGAAGAAGAGGAAGAGTAGGGATTGAGCCGTATCCTCCGTAGAAAGGGTTGCTTGTTGGTTGAAGGCGCGATGGATGGACGGCGGGCCGCACGCTAAACCACGCCGTCGTTCCTTAAATTTGCTGCAGAGAAACGAGTTCGAAGGAAGGGAAGAAACACCCATGCAGGGCGTGGGGAGAACGGCCACGTTTTGTGCTGGGCGGGACCAGGGTGGGTTATAATACGAGCAGAAGATGAAGAGAATTAGTTATGGAGTATTTATATACGGAGTAGAAGAAGAGAAGAAGAGAAGAAGAAAAGAAGAAGAGAAGAAGTTGAAGAGTGGAACGTCCCATGTTCCCGATTAGGATATTTGTGAACATCAACTAAAAACCCCCAGTTGATATACAAAACTCTCCCTCACTTTGCTTCTTCTGTTGCCTCTTCCTCTTCTTCTTCTACTTCTGCTTTTCTTTTCTGGCCGTGCTGATATTACTTTACTCAGACGGCCCGTCATCAAGTAGTGACCCTCCCCTCCCCCAGAGCGCCAGGTCAACCCTGGACCGGGACCCCCAAGTCCTCTTCTGTTCTGCTGCTATAACCACCCGCGAATCCCTGGCCCTTCACCCACCGGCCAGCCATCCATCAGCCATTCGACATCGCATTCCGGCCTGGCAGGGTGGAGGAGTAACGGCGGACGCAGCCTTCTGCCCACCGAAAGGCCCCCCCCCCTTCAAACCCGGACGCATAAATATATATACTACGGGGAGCACTACGTACATCTCTCCCTCCCTCCCTCCCTCTCCCTCTTCCGGCGCCCTCCGCTTGCCGTCTTTTCTCGAAAGACAAGGCTCAGGCCACGGATAGACACACTGACCTCCTTGGTTATCGGCTTGCGCTTGTCTCGTATCGCCCTTCTCTCGCCTCGTCGTATCTGCATCCCGACCAAGTCTTGTGTGTTTTGTCCCCCGTCTGCTTTGACGGGACCAGCAGCCACCGGCCACGACGACCGAAAATCTTCTTCCTTTTTCTTTTCGAGATTAAACGGTTGCACGCTCCTGGCTGGGCCTGATTTGATGCTCTTCTCCTCGTCCAAATCTCGGATCTTGGTTGTGTGTCACGTAGAGCTAGAGTCTTGTCCACTGCTTAACTCAGGGTTGATTCATTTACACGCACACGAACTCACAAACACACAAACATACCAGGTTGGTTCTCTCTCTCTTTTCTTGCATTGTTCTTCCATTGCCTGTGGGTAAGGAGAAAGTCGTCTTCGTGGTGGGTGCTAACTGTTGTGGTTCTAGCAAGGTGATTAATCCAACAATCGAAACAATGGGTTGCATGAACTCGAAAGACGCCAGTCCGGAGATGAAGGAGCAGGGGAAGCAGAGCGCCGCTATAGATAAGGTCATCCGGGCAGACAAGAAGAAATATGATCGAACGGTCAAGATACTGCTACTCGGTATGTTCTTTGTTCTTCACGGGAAGAGGCCGTGTTGGTTTTGCCTGCCAGTGCTGATGTCTTTACTCTTCCCCACAGGTGCTGGTGAATCTGGGAAATCTACAATAATAAAACAGATGCGCATCATCCACGCAGGTGGGTTCCCGATCGACGAACGCCGACAGACACGAGCAGTCATCTATTCAAACATGATTGTCGCGTTCAAGCTGCTTATCGAGATCATGGAGGCGGAAAACATAACCTTTGAACATGAGAGTACAGAGGTATGACCTATATATTACTGCCCTCTCTAACTCCGGACGGATACCTAATCAGTTTATAACAGCCACTCGCCCATTTCATCCAAACTAGCGAAGCGGACGTGGAGTGCGATGAAGCATTCACGGATATTAAAGTGCGTGAAGCCGTGAAGTCGATGTGGGAGGATGCCGGCGTCCAAAAGGCAGTCGCCAGAGGCCATGAATTTGCTCTCCATGATAACCTCCACTAGTAAGCCAGACGCGACCGATTTAGATGTTACTTGTTTGTCTTAAAAAGCCGCTCTGACACGAATCATCAACAGCTACTTCAACTCCCTAGACCGCATATTCACACCCGGCTGGCTGCCCAATAACCAGGACATGCTACACTCTCGACTGCGAACGACCGGTATCACCGAAACCCTCTTCGAGCTAGGGCAGATAAATTTCCGCATGATGGACGTTGGTGGTCAGCGATCAGAGCGGAAGAAGTGGATACACTGCTTCGAGGGTGTGCAGTGCCTGTTGTTTATGGTTGCACTATCAGGGTACGACCAGTGTCTAGTTGAAGACCAGACTGCAGTAAGCACTCCCATCATACAAGGGAGAAAGAGAAGGAAAAGGTAAAAGAAGGAAAGGAAAGCTAACCCATGCCTAGAACCAAATGCACGAAGCAATGATGCTCTTCGAATCACTCGTCAACGGCGAATGGTTCAAACGCAAACCCGTCATTCTCTTCCTCAACAAAATCGATCTCTTCAAAGAGAAGCTCGCCATCTCTCCCGTCTCCAGACACTTCCCCGACTACAGCGGGGAAGACGGCGACTTTGAAGCTTCAGCGAAATACTTTGCCGATCGATTCAGAGGCATCACACGCGTCCCCGAACGCGAAATTTATACACACTACACAAATGCAACTGATACCACGCTGCTAAAGGCAACGATGGATTCGGTGCAAGACATGATCATACAGAAGAATCTGAATAATTTGATCCTCTGAGGGTGGTAGTGACGACAATACCATGAATGATATATTTTTGGCCCCAACATATCGATTACCGTTTCTGCCGACATATAACACCGACTAGCCTCCTTACCAACCGTGCTTTGATGATTTGAACAAAAAAGAAAAGGTCCAATTTGGTTGCAATCGCTCTCTTTCTCTCTTTCTTTCTCATTCTCACGCTCCTTCACGCTCTCTACCCCCCTCTCCGCCGATAAACCTCCACACTCGGCCTCTCCTCACTCGTCACTACTTTTCCAGTCTATATACCACTTTGGAAAAGTTGCAGATATGTTAAAAGGTGGCGTCCACCACCCGATATGATACCAGACATGCTGTTGTCGTCACGCGAGAGCTACCTAACAGACCCCGTGGAAAAGCCTGAGTCGAAGAAGCCGGGTACTAAAAGAACATGATGAAGTAAAAGGATCAATCGCGGGTCACGCAGCCTGGTGGCGCTGGACTGTCGGACGACGTACATCCAGCTGTGTCTCTTTTACTTTTCATTTCTTCACCTCGCCTCTTCCACGGTATTGCCTTTGTGCAATTCGCAACCTTTTTGTCCTTATTGTACGATGATAGTTTGATTGTTACTTTCTCTTCGTTTTTGTTTCAATATCCATGGATCTCGACGATGCTGTCGCATGTGCTAAGCGCCATACGAGCGTTCTTTTGACGGGTTGGGAAATTGCCTTACGTTTTATTCTTTTTTTGCCCTTTTTGGTCGTTGTTTTTACATGTCCTCTTGTTCACCTTGCTATCGTTTTCTATTCCCTTGCTGCGGTCACTCACTTGACCTAATTTCCTTATTCGCACCTTTACGAGACATCTGATATAGACAAAAACTAACTAACCACACGACAGTTTTTATGAGCTGTTCTATTCGCTCCCATCCTTCTCCTCTGCCTCCCTCTCTTGGTCCTATCTTTGGTTACTTGGAGTTTTTTGCTTTGTTCCCTTCTCCTGTTTATATGCCTTGCTACATATGGTCCCCCTTTTTACTCTTTTTGGCAGATATGAGCCAGCTCAATTGAAAATAGCTATAGTAATGAAGAGTTAACTCAACTACATCATTCCAGTATCACCTCTACTCTAGTCTATTTGTAACTCCTCTTATCTCTAATCTTTTATATTCTTCTTCTCTCCTTTCGTCTCATCTCTTTTTATTCTACTGCTGGCCATGAAGGTCACGTGGCTTACCTAATCGGACTTGTGACCCGAAGTTGCAAGGCCTTCACCTTTCACCAGTTGGAGAAACAATCTCAAGCAAGCCAACGCACGAGACTGGCGCCTCCAATCCGGGAGTCAACATTACCAGGCTTGATTTCCTCCCTGTCTCCAGCTACTTCTGCCTGCGCTGCAGCTATTTTGCCCATTCGCTCGCTGTCACCGAACCGGCACCATGATCTCTTCTTCTGTGCGCCGGGCGGCTTTGCCGTCGACGGCGTCACTCCCCTCGCGAGCAGTCCTCCTGGCCGTGTCCTCGAACAGCTCTGGAACCGGCGTTAGCAGCGGTAACACCCCCTACCGCCACCAGAGACGATACTCGTCCTCGAAACCACCGGTTCCGCCCAGTGATGGGTCGAGAGGTATCGATCCCCCGGCCCAGACGCCGGCGAAGAGCGTCAGCAGCGGCCCGTCGAGTAAGAAGGATGTAGAGAAGAGAGAAGGACGGTCGTCCAAGAAGCGTGCAGGAAAGGACGCTGAGATGGCCAAGTCGAAACAGGCAAATTCTCTGAAGTTGCCGAGTGTGCCCTCTACGCAACACCTGCACCCTCACGGTAAGTAGTTATTCTACCTTTCGGGGGGGAGACATGACAAGTGATTGTGCTAATAACCGGCTTAAGACATTCACGTTGCCTCGTTCTTCTCTATTCACCGACCGATGTCGATAACCACCTCCGTACCCCCGAATAACGATAGCAAAGCCTTCTCGTCCATATTCTCGTCCAAGAAGCAATCCGCTGCGAGGCAAAAGGACGTAATATATACGCTCTCTTCTGCCGTGAATGCGATCGAGCAGAACCTTCCGGGTCAGCAGCAGTCATCCAGCGAAGACCTTGACCTTAGAAACGCAATCACTCAGGCTTCGTCAACCAACGCCGAATCAGACGTGACTCACCTCGACGGTGTGCCGACGCAGGAACTTCGAGCCTCGATTCAAGAGTTCGCCAAGCGCCTACGACCATTCAACCCTCCGCCAGCTCCCACTCCGATGGATAGCGCTTTCGAGAGCGCCAACGGTATGGAAACTGCCGCCGAAAAGTCTAGCACCATGGAGGCCGCTTCTGAATCCGAGCCAATCGAGAAAACCTTCTCCACCGTCCTCACGATCCGCGAAAGCCGCAATACAAACGGAACCAAGTCCTATGAGGCGTTTGCTTCCCCCTTCGTACGTGTGGACGATATGGAAGCTCCCTCCGCCCAGGGTGAATCGTCCATCTACCAGGAGCAGGAAGCCAACGACCGTACGATCTCTGACGAAAAGCAAAATTTTCTTCAACGCATGGTCATCAGACGACTGCAATGGGAACAGTCCCAGGACCAACGACACCGCGAGCAGATGTATACTATAAGCGTCAGGAGACAGCGAAAGCTGAAGATGAAGAAGCACAAGCACAGGAAACTACTGAAGAGAACGAGAACTTTGAGAAGGAAGTTGGATAAGAATTAGCATACTTTTCTTTTCTTTTCCTCCATGGCTAACACCTACCACACCTGGTATCATTGCATATAAATACCGTCTCCTCCATTTTCGTTTCTCTTACCTCCTTTTTTTTTGAGCTGAATTCCTATCTATGCATATGCTGTGTGTTCCTTTTTGTGCCCGGCGTTCCTATCTTGTTTTGATTTGAATGCCTAGATAGTTTTTATCCACCCCATCATCTCCTGTCTTAGAATATGCATACTGTTCTGTCGTGGTAACTCGAATCCAGGTCGTTTGCGCTTTCAGAGTTTACATATATTGTATAGGGGATAAGAATAAACTGAACTTCGTGTATTAGTCTCAGCTTACTTGATTTATGTGAAACGGTCCGTAGGCTATGTATATATGATATAATTCCCCGCTTTATAACCGCTATCTGTTATGATACAATTATCCGCACCACTGTCAAAGGATGAAATGACAACTCTCAAACATAACGAAATAACGTGAATACATGCGAAAAAGAGACAATTAAGATAAGAGAAAGCGACTAGGATGATATAGATAGGAAAACGGGTGACTTGGTTTTCTGCTGAGTTTTGTATCCAAATGTAGAGGGGATCGGTTAGGGAATGGTCATGGAATGATAGTCGATGATGGCGTTAGATAATGTACACATCGTAACAACCAATTCTATATCACTGACTGATGCCCTGTATTCGTGTCGAATTTATATGCTCGTCGATGTAAGCCTTGGCTAACTCCTTTAGCAGTTGGCTTCGAGTCTAGCGCGGGAAGACATCAAAAGGGCGACGATAAGACCGTAAAGACCTAGAAGGTAGTATTGTTAGAAGATGTTCGAGTATCAAGCAAGTAAGAATAACGGATTGAAACGAAAGGTTTGATATCGCAAGAAGGATACTAACCCAAAACTTCAGCGAAAATGAGGATAAGAATCATTCCGACGAAAAGTCGGGGTTGTTGAGCAGTTCCACGGACACCCGCGTCACCAACGATGCCGATGGCGAAACTATATCCCATGAATACCAAGTTAGCAACAGCCTTAAACAAAGTGCGAATAGCGTTTTCCAAGACATGAAAGGGGAAATACATACCCAGCGGCCAGACCAGCAAGACCGACAGCAAGGCCGGCACCAAGCTGGACGAATCCAGTGTATAGCGGCAAGCTTTGCTTCAAGTCATTGGCAATCAAGACAGAGACGACCAATCCGTAAATACCAATGATACCCGCCATGACAATGGGGACAATGTCTACATATCATCGTTAGCACGAAGATCAGAATCGTATATTTGCGTCTAAAAGTCTCGATGCAAGGATATAATCATACTCTTAACAATCATATCAGGTCGAAGGACGAGGGTCGAGCAAATGCCGACGCCAGCTTTGGCGGTTCCATAGGCGGCGCCGAAGCAGGTGAAGACGATGGCAGACGTGCATCCTAGCGCACCGAAGAAGGGCTATATGATGCCAGCGAGATGTCAGCGCTTCGGTTAATGGACTTGATGACGGCTTTCTGCTTTCATCTGGATGGCGTATTCCATGCTCTCAAGATTGAGGCTCCATGGACGACAAAACAGGGGACGATTCAACTAACCGCATAGACGGGGCTATACGCATGAAGAAGAGGACGAGGTTAGCCAATACAGCACGTAGATTAATCCGATATACGGGCAATAACAAGGTAAAGAGGTCTGGTTTCCAGGCTCCCTTCGACAACCGGGACACTCACCAAAGATCAGTAGCCATAGCGACGGTAGTACGAAGATA
>JANTQJ010000065.1:0-32856 GCA_032989685.1 Arthroderma sp. PD_2
TGACTTCGTAGTATTTGTAGGTGGAGTCCTGGTTGACCCAGTAGGAGTTGAGGACGCGCAAGTTGGCGCATCGCTTGCCAACACGCTCTTCAGCGGTAGACTTGAGGGATCGCTGGTACTTGAGCTGGTTGATACCCTGGTTGGTGGGTTTACCTAGGTAACGTTAGACTCCCAGCCAATACAAAAAAAGAGCCCAATTGACAGGCCCAAAGATCGAGTATGCATACCGTAAGTAGCACCCTTGCGAGCAGTGCGCTTGCGGCCACCACGTCTCACACGGATGCGGTAGATAACGTATCCCTGCTTGGCCTTGTATCCGAGACGGCGGGCCTTGTCGGGGCGAGATGGTCGGGAAGCGCGGTGGATGACATTGAGTTGACGAAGCTATATTGATGCACTCTCAGCAAAGTTCAACGAGTGTATAGCAAGGCACACTGCAAATAAACGACAATAGAGCATAGTTTGTGTGTGCCACAAAAGACAACAGATTCTCTCTCTCTCGGCCATGGTCCTCGTCAAATCGTGTTCGAACAAACTCGGTCCAGGTCTTGAATGATGAATCGTCTCGCTCGGAACTAGGGGAGGGACTGTAGGGTTGTTTTTCTCACCTCCCAGCATCGGACGCGCAGGAGGAAGCGCATCACATCGGACTGCTTCTTCTTCTGAAGTTCTTCCACATATTTAAGGGCACCCATCTGTGTCGAGGCAACCTGTTAGCTTCTCGAGCCAATTCTAGTTCCCAGAAAGGGCTGAGTGATTGTCGACTAAGAACACGGAGACAGAGAACTTCTTACCTTGACGTCGTGGAGTGGTTGGCCTGGTTGTTGCTGTTACTTACCGTCGTTCAGGCGTGAAGATATCAAAAAAGCGCAACTGCAACTTTTGTGTGGGCGGAAAATCAAAAAGTAAGCGAGCGCCAGTCGAAGTCTTGGCTGTCACGTGACTGGGAGCAACTCAGAGGACGACGAAGACCGATCAAGTAGATTTTATATTCTTTGGATAATAAAAAATATATCTATTCTTAAGGTAATAGGTATGGGCCATGACAACAGACAGGCTGGTTCTTCCTTTGCAGAACGATGAGATGAACACACAGTTGATCCACTTTTCAGTCAATGCCTTCAGCTTTCACGGAGTGCCTTGACTAGCTCTCGCATTCCTCCCTCCATATGATGTGCCACAAATCCCCAACCTTGAGCATTCAAGTCGTCTTCGGTACTTGCACTCATGTCGTCCCTTCCCATTTCAAACATTGCTTGCAGATTGTTGTCGTTCAGGAACGCCTCTTGCTGCTCTCTGGCTTGCAACTTCCCCAGGCTATCCCGTCGTGTATCGTTCTTCTCATATACCAGCTGCTTTTCTACCATCATGGCAGTTGCTTCAGCTCCCTGAGAAATAATACGACATGCCTCTGCAATGTCCTTTTCTAATCCCCCCTTTGGATTTTGGGGGATCTTAACCCCTGATGTATGGGTGCTGATGCTATCGAGACCATTGACCAAGGCCCTGGCAGACTGCAGAAGTCCTTGTGTTTTGAGGTATAGAGGATGGCCACAGGCAGCTAGCATGGTGTCCGAAGTGGCAGTTCGAAGAGGATGCTCAAGACTGGATGAAGCAGGGTCGGCCCTATTCGCTCTGGAGGATAGGACCACCTTGGCGAGAGAAGAAAACCGAGATCGAAAGATCTCCTCGTCTTTTTCCCTGTCGAGTAAAGAATTTGTTTTCAGAGATCGGACGTTTCAAGGTGTTGCCACTTCCTCTATCAGACGAACACACACATACCATTTCTCCTCTTCCTCTTTAACCATATTTCTCAGCCGCCTCTCGTCTATCATCACCTTCTTTTCCATGTCTTTTGAGAAAGTATCGCTCTTCTCTGCCTTCTCAATCGCAGCTTGCAGGTTTTTCAATGCATTTCTAAATCACATCAAGAGGGGTCAGGCTCGTTGATAGACGAATTATTCCTCCACAGACAATTTCCTAGGACCAGGCGAGGGAAGCCAGATGTACTCACCGAGCGTCATCCAAATCGTTTTGGTCGTCATTAGAACCGTCATCGTACTCGTCGGATATCCCATACTCGCTCCCAAGCACATCACTTACGCTTCCATGTCTACCAATACGAGACGCGGCTGCCTTCTGATTCAGGTTTGGTCTTGCTTTCTTCAAGCCAGTTTGACCAACATCTTGCGTTGAAACACTCGCTAGAACAACTCAGTCTATGCCATCACATTCAGGTCCAACTCTCCTTTGAACTCACCAGAGCGCTTAGTTCTAGCCATTAAGTACTCCTTCTCGGTCTCTTCTATGCTCGATTGTCTTGTTAACTTGCCGATGATGTGAATGCCAGATATCTATGTCTTGATGAAGTTTTGGCGAAGTTCAACTTGAGCTCAACGAGGAAAACTGAGGTACGAATAAGGTATTACCTAGATAGGACAGGCGACAAATCTACGCTTTTTCCGCAGTAGAAAAGAAAAACATCTTCACGCTGAATCCAAGGGATAAAACAGTAGTCTTTGAAGATAAAACCAATAACAGAGGTATTTAATTATATCTACAATCCAACAATCTACTCTATCAACAGAGATCTAGTTCGCCCTGGCCAATGAGGCAACCTTGAACTTCTATCGTGATTACGTAACAACATGCAGCGCGTTCTTCTTGATAAAACTTTCCATCATGAACATTCGGTGATGCAACACTCGAAGCTCCCACATTCCATCATGGCATCTCTACTAGGAGCCCAGTATGAGTCCTCAAGTGACGATGACACAGGCTCTGCGCCTACCAAGTCAAACCCCGCACCAACTATAGTGGCGGCGCCAGATGTCCCGGTAGAGGTTTGGTCTCCTTTCAATACTATGCTCCCTTCTGCCCTTCCGAGGACCTTTACGACGTGTCTGGCTCTCTTGCTAATATTTCTATAGGGCTCGTCGCAGTTACACCTCATGCTCAGAAAACCAACAGATACTGCTCTCACATATAACGCAACCTACGATGACCTCACAAGACCGCAAGCCGGGCCAGCGAACCCCTTCAAGAGCGGAAACTCCATGTCGGGAATAAAGAGGAAAAATGTGCTGACAGGATATGCTGAAGAAGCCGCAATAAGCGAAGCGACCTTTATCACGCAGCAGCGCACCTTTCAGAGCCTAGGTTATACTAAAGATCCCACACAGCCAGGGGCGTTTGTGGGAGATATGGAGCAGGTAGCGCGGTATGAAGGAAAAGACGTGGTGCAGATGCGGCCCTCAAAAGAGGAGAGTGCTGCTATACGGCGGAAGAGGCAAAAGAAGGGCGATTCAAGTATAGTTGAAGGGGAGGGATCATACTTGGGACCGTGGGCGAAGTATGAAGACGACGAGCTTGCTGGCAGGGAGGCCGATGCGCTAGCCGAACTAGGCAGTGATGAGGAATATATTGAAGAGTCAATTGTTCCGTCTAATATTCAGGCGATGGATAAGAAGGCTACCGCCTACCAGGATGATCTATCTCGCACAGAAACGTCGGAGTTCCACGGCACGGAAGAGCGCGACTACCAAGGGCGGACATATATGCATGTACCGCAGGATCTGGACATCGACCTCAAGAAAGAGCCTGGAACCGCGAAGAACTTTATACCGAAAAAGTTGGTGCATACTTGGAAATCACACACGAAACCCATCACATCTTTGCGCTTCTTTCCAGGCTCTGGCCATCTCCTACTTTCGTCTTCGGCAGATTCGAAGATCAAACTGTGGGATGTGTATCACTCTCGAGAACTGTTGCGCACATATTCTGGCCATTCTAACTCAGTATCCGACACAACCTTCGATCCCACGGGCGCTACTTTCCTATCCGCTTCGTATGATCGGCAAATCAAGCTTTGGGACACAGAATACGGGAAGTGTATCCAACGATTCACGACTGGGAAAACCCCTCACGTCGTCCGATTCAATCCAGACCCTGACAATTCTCATGAATTCCTTGCGGGTATGTCTGACAAGAAGATCGTTCAGTTTGACACCCGTACTGGCGCCATCACTCAAGAGTATGACCATCATCTCGATGCTGTCAACACCCTTACTTTCGTCGACAATAACCGTCGCTTCATTTCTACCTCAGACGACAAGTCACTACGGGCCTGGGAATACAATATCCCGGTACCTATCAAATTCATCGCCGAGCCGCATCTCTATGCTCTTGTTCGTGCTGCCCCTCATCCCAATGGTAAATACGTTGCCTTCCAGTCTGGAGACAACAGTATTGTTGTCTATGGAGCCACAGATAAATTCCGACAAAATAGGAAAAAGCTATTCAGGGGGCATAACAATGCAGGATATGCAATTGATGTTGCAATCAGCCCTGATGGCCAGTTTGTCACATCCGGCGATAGTGGTGGATATGTGTGTTTTTGGGACTGGAAGACAGGCAAGATGTGGCATAAGATTAAGGCGGGAGGAAAGGAAGGATCCGCTGTTACATGCGTGGACTGGCATCCCCAAGAGACTAGTAAAGTTGCCACGGCTGGTTTGGAAGGGGTCATCAAATATTGGGATTAGTTTTAGTTACCGCTCAATTTTTGCTGGGCATTTGCTGGAGTTTCTCTGTTTACTAGGCTCGACTAATGATATCCTTGCTCACCAGGGCAGACATTATTTACTACTTAAATTGTATAATTGTGGAACTAAATTATAATATACTCCTATATCGAATCTTTTAGTAGTTCACATCAACCATAAAACCTTTAGTAGTTTGATGTGGCGATATGGTCATTTCCGCTAGCACTACGTTGCGAGTTTTGTATGTGTAATCAGCACAAAGTCAGGATAAATTGGTAGCCGATATCCTGATAATATAAAGAAGCCATGCAGAGTAAAAAACACCACGCTATATTAAGGGTATCAAAGACATAATAAATACAGTGCAAATAAGAAGAAGCAGTCAAACTGAGCCGAGGAAGCCGATGGTGCGCCTACACGCTGAGGGCTACTCTCTTTTGAAGCCCATAATAGGATTCGTCTCGACTGTTCGTCAAATCACTTTTCTACCACCCGTCTATTTCTTCCCATGATTAAAAAGTAGTCATGTCAATCCAGCTCGCTACGAAGCCGAGTCTCTTGCCCCTTTCACCCTGCATTCGCATAGCAAATTCCTCGAAATTAAGTTTGGCCCCTGATCCGCCCCGTTCTTTAGCTTCCTGTTCAGCACTGTTTAATCGCACCCACCGGGAAAGTACCTTCGGTGATGGTGGTGGAGAGGGAAGCACAGCATTCTTTGCAGACGGGGAAGAAGAAGATCCTAATGATGATTCAGAATTTGTTCGCGTACGACTTGGTGGCGGAGACTGCTGGAATCGAAGTCGAAGAGGCAATGAACGATTGGGTGGCCTAGGTTGGTTATTGGGCCGGCGGCGAGACGGCGCGGAGGCCGATGTCGATGTCGACGCCGACTCATATATTGGATGTGGCTCAGCAGAATGTGGACGCGGGGGATGATCCACATTAGATGGTATTTCATCAATGTGAGGTGTGCGTGCAAGTGCTACCAAATCTTCTTCATTTGGACGATTTTGCGGGAGGGTAGGGTCAGGCCGTTGAAGCATATCATTGTCCTGAGTCAATGGATACTCATCTTCACCCTGGAAGGCCTCACTCTCAGGTGCTAGAGGGAAATATTCGATTTCCTGTTCACTTGAATGGCCTGATGTTATACTACCTTCGGGTTGGGACATATACGTCTGATCAAGATCATCCTCTTGACCTACACGCTCAAGGAATTCCGGATCGACAGCAAAACCACTCTCACGCAGCAAGTCTTTGAGGGATCTATCTTCAGGTATTGGCTCTGGATTCTCTGGTTCATCTCCAGCCTGACCGCTGACATCATTCTTGTTGGTATCCTTAGGCCGCTGTCGGCTCTCCTTGAATCTTTCAATCTCCTTGGCCCATCGTTTCCTTTCAGCGCGAGTGCGATGGGCTTCCATGAGAAGATCTTCTTTGGGTTTAAAGATGAGGTCCAATAGCTCGTTTAATCCTTGCTGGGTAACTTGATAAAGAATCTCTTTTCCCGCATCCCGTTCAACCTCTGGGATTTCATAGCCACCCCAACGTTCACCTACGGGGATGCTTCGTGAGGATGTAGACTGGTTTGAGCGGGTTTCATATTCGTTGTCTGTGACATCATCTTGGAAGCGGACTTTGGAAGATGATCTAGATCTTTGGGTATGGTTTTGCCAATCTGAGTCCTCGTTGCATTCTCTGTCCGACGTTGCTTCATAATCTTCTTCGTTTCCTTGGTAGCTTGACCGTCCCATTGTGCCCTCTTCATCATCAAGGTAAAATGCTCGTCGTCGCCACCGTTCTTCGACTCCCTCTCGCCTAATGTTCGACCGATGTTCCGCATCAGCAGCATGGAGTCTCTCAAGGAGACATGTTCCGATCCTGGCCCTGTCAACGAAATCCGTAACATCATCTAGAGGCACATAAGCACCAAGGGCGTTTATGATGTCTTCACGCTGAACGTGTTCGGCTGGAGGCCAGTTCAAAAGACTCTCGCAAGGATATGTTTCGCAGCAAACTATGTCATAACCTTCTCCCAGGCGCTCGACAAGACAATCACTCGACATAGGACCATAGAAGGGAGTACTGGTCAGCATATCTGGCCGTGATTGATTTCGCTGGCGCGGTCGATTAGGCCCAAGTGCCTCCCTAATGGCCGCATCTCCCAAGACAATATTTCTATCTCCTCTTTCGTCGCTGTCTTCTCTCACAGCCCCCTCGTTGTCGATTATTTCCAGATCACCCTGCAAATTCGTGCGCTTGCCTTCGCCCGCTCTGGACGGATCTGTCCCAGGTATATTGCCCGGGAATGCAGCGCTGACAGGCTGGCTGCCTAAGATCACGTCTCGAGACCCACTTTCCATGAAATCGTCCTCCATTCCGGCGATCATATCTCTATTCAAGTCTCTGCTCAGGGTATAATATGCCCTGAATATGCGTAAGAAATCTTTTCGTTCCACGTAGCCATCTCGGTCGATATCATACGCGGCGAAGATGCGCCTAAGCCTTTCGTGCATGCTCTTATTACTAAAACTAGCCAGGCCCTTCAAAAACTCTTCAAATCCTATAAGCCCGTCACCATTGGTATCATAGAAGGAAAACATTCGATCGTAGATAAGGCTCGGGGGTGGAGGCCGATTTGGGATGAAACATCTGTCAAATGTTTTGCGATCGATTGCCAACGGGAGGCCATTTGGCTCGTTAGCCCATTCGACATTTGCTAGACATCTAAACTGGTCCCACAGTGCATCCACTTCAGTATTCTCGAAATTGGTGTCTTTCTTGAGTTTCTTTGCTACGTGTCTGGGCAGGGTATGAGGAAGCATATTCGGCTTCCCAGGGTATAAAACTGGCTGCACCTGTTTCGCATTCCCCAATGATGGGGTGGGTATCCGGACTTTGTAAAAGAGATGCGTCAGAATATGGACTTGAGATGATTCGCAAGCTTCACAGAGGTCGTAATCCACGCAGTTTGCACAGCGGTACCTGATCCCCTGGATTGGCATCACACCGCAGCTGTTGCACGTTACTCCCCTGTGTATGTAGCCATCTCGCCTTGCCTGGTCCTCGGCAATATGGTAGAGCAAATTTAATAGATTCTGCCCTTCTCTCGGAGGGGCCGTATCATTTGTACCATCTCTCCATGAAAATAGACTCTGGTCGTCTATGGTCGTGTCTCCTAGGTCCGGCTGTGGTGGGTGAGGCTGCTCCGCCGGTATAGCATTGCTGTCTGCCATAGCCACGCCTTCATCTTCCGTCCTTTCATGGTTCAACTCTTCACCAAAGTTTGGATTCTCATTGAACCTTGTGAACGCATCATTGACTGCAACCTCTGAGATTCCACGAGACGTAAGCTCGTTGAGCAAATATCGCCATTCTCCAGTAGAGAGAAGGATAACATGCGACGGCGGAAACTCAGCCATCAGAAACCGGGTAAGAAATTCATCCTCTATCAGATGGCGCATTAAGTTCGCGCTCTCCAAGTCGGCCCCAACCTCCCGTTGTATGCGTTCGACGGTGGCCAGTTGTGAGGGCAGAAGGGAGCACTGTAGAGTACGATTTCCATCCACCTGGATGCTGAAAGGACCGTAGCTTCTACCCTCTTGTTCCCGCCGAGCAAGCGCAAGTGATGGCGCTACCGGGCTGGACGATTCATACGTCTCACCACTTGGTAGGGATATCCCGCCGCGTCTCTGGGGGTGTCTTTGCTGCCGCACAGCATTTCGTCGATGGAGAGTCTGCGAGGCCGGAGAGGGTGGGAAGAAGTATCGATGGAGTTGTGAGAGAGCCAGAGCACTAGCAAACGCGGTGACGATGTAAAAGGTACGACGATAGGTCAGGGCTGAGGGCCCGTCAACCGGGAGAGCGTTTGATGACATTTCGACGGCGACGGATAGCTAAGAAACCGGGGGATGGTCGTCATATCTCGTAAGGAGGCATCGCAAACAGAAGATGCTGGCTCAAATGGGCGTACGATCGGGTGCTTGTAGTCTTAGTTGAGAGAGAGGGTGAAGCTGAGGAATCAAAGGGCGAATTCTGTCATGCAATACTTTATTTTCAAAGTGCAGCCAAATAAATATTTAGCTAGTAAATCTGGAGTAGCAACGATCCAAACAAACTCCACCTTCGTAGAGTGTATAATAAAGTAGCCAGTTATCATTATTTTACAGAGTAGGGCGCAAATAGCTGGACTCCTTTTTTTCTACTGTATAACTAGGAGTTTTGGAAGAACCTAACGCGGTAACTATCACAGGGAAAAAATGTTTACTAGGAGCTTTGGAGGTCGCGATGATGCAATACTTCATGGATATTCAAAGTGCCATGATATCGGCGACATCTTATAGCCAGCATGGAACAGTAGCAGACAATTTTACGGGATGAAGATAAACGCATTCTACCGCCATCAAAGGTCTTACTGTCAAAGTTAAGGAACTGGAATTAAATCAGCCTGCTCGGTTGATACAATGCCTGGAAGATGAGTCGAGAACGCACCAGAAAGAGCAGCTGGACATTTCGATACACGCGCGGATGGAGTATGAAACGAAGAACTACTAGAATTGATAAATCGGAAATCCGCCGCCGCCAGATAAAAACACAGAAACTACCCTACAGAAGGCTATATCTGCAGCAAGGAGAGGACGGATGGCACGATGACATCGGGTACCGGGATAAGACACAATATGATATCGTAGCTTGGAATAACTAGTTACTCGTCTCAAAAATTAAAAAAAGGTAAAGATAGATAAAGGAATAATTATAGGCCTTAGAATTTAAAACCACGGCCTTTATCTGACTTTCAATGGAACAAATGGACCGTAAGGGCAATAGCCAAAGGTGTCGAGAGAGGAACTTTTCTAAGTCACATATAAATTTGGAACTAGAGCAATAGCAAAGTTAGGATTAAAAAAAAGAAAATACATGGAAATGTAATGAAGACCGTAAGCAACATTATTCTTCCTCCTACTAAAGGAATACTGATATCATCCCGCCCTTCAAGCTGCGGTTTCAGGGCTAGCAGGGGCTGTGCGATCAGCTCTCTTCCTCATCAAAAGGCGAGCAGACGGGTCCGGATACAAGTTCTCATCTGCAGTCAGATTTATCGGACGAGAGCAACCAGGAAGGTATTTGAACTCGTAATCCATGAGCAGATGGGCCAGGATGATCTTGATTTCGTTCGAAGCAAAGAAACGGCCGGGACAGGAGTACTTTCCGTGGCCAAAATGTAGGTTGCTAGTGTCAGTCATTGCAAATTGATGTCGATTGGCCTCTTCGGGGTTCTGTCGGATTTTATAGTATCGCAGTCCGTCGAAAGTGTCGGCTGCGGGGAGGTTCTCGTTGTCTTTGAGAATAGCTGCTGCTGGGACGCTGAAATGGGTTCCTTTGGGGAGGTGGGTGCCATCAGAGAGGGTGAGTGGTGTTTGAACGATACGGTTGAAAGCAACTGGCAGTAAGTTCAGTTAGCAGGAGGGTCTATTTGGGCTACAATCATGAGAGACTTACGAAGACTGGGTGGGTTGACACGCTGACTCTCTTTGAGGAAGCTGTCCAGTTTTCGCATCTTGTTAAGGGTCGTTTTCTTCCAGCCACCGTCCTCTCTCATCACATCATAGGCTTCTTGTCGGAGTTCGTCGAAATATTCAGGGTGAGCACAAAGGTCGTAGAGCGCGTGGGCCGTGGACATGGTGGTGGTATGGATGGAGGCCAGGCTGAGTAGAAGCTGACGATGAGCAAGCTTGTGAGGTTGGCCGTCGTTCTCGTTAGCTGCGTCCATCATCCACTGAAGCATATCATTTGGCTTCTCATAGCTGGGGTCACCCTGACGGCTGGCCTGTTCCTTTCGTCTCTGTAATACAATGGGTCCGATAAACTTCTTCGCAGTGTTCAAATTGGCATGGAGTCTCCAGTAACTAGGCATAAATGGAGCGACAAAGGTATGAGTGAATTTGGGTAGCCTTCGGAGGATCATGACCGTGGTGAACACATTCTCGGTATAATGGATAGAGGTGCTGAGCCATTCCTCATTTCGGCAGGCTGGCTCTCCAATGAAAACCCTAGCGGAGATTCGAGCGACAATTCGAAGAACAATATCGTAAACGGATACCACCTTGAACTCGTCAAGATCCTTGGGGACTTCGAGGTCCAGCGCCAATTGCAGCTCGGACTCGATTACACTGACAAAAGATCCCAGGTTTGGCGTTAGTTTGGTTTGAAGCATGCGCGTATGAAGGTCACTCTCTAGAAGAATATTTGTTGTCGAATATTTGCCGAGAAGGTTCTGCATGAAAGTAGTCAGCTCACACTCATATTTTGCTTCCTTTCCATATCTCTCCTAGGGAATGATAGTACCTTGATATGAGCTCGAATGGCGCTGATCTTTGCGTCTGGGAGGGCACGTAGCTCTTCAACATATTTGTTGGGGATGACCAGGATATCAGCATCATTTCTTGCGATTTTGAACATGCTATGTTTGAACTAGTTCAAGATATTAACAATTGGTCTCATATACCCCGTGTCTAGAAGTCATGCTACTAACCTTTTCGTAACCCTCGTTCACTTGGCTGAGAGCCCCCGTCGAGAAGCGGAGGCCGACCATCCATCGAGGCTCCCATGCAGAGCGAAACCCCACAAAGGGCGCTTTAAATTCTCCCCAAGTGGATATGAAGTTTTGCAATAGGAAGATGCCGGTCAGGGCCACAATAGCGAAAAGATAAATATTGGTCTTGCTGACATATTCAGGCACCTCAAGGGACAGATGCTGACCGGCGCCCGGGAGCTCTAGTCCAGACATGTTGATATTCATTGCAACGATGGTATTGAGGCAATGAAAAGGGCTGGGCTATGATTGTGATTGTGATTGTGCTTGGGAGAGACAAAGCCATGACTGGGAGCAACATGGCGGCTTTTAAATGCCATTGAAGCTGCAGAGCAAGAGGACGCTATCGCAGTATTGTATGTCGGTCAAGGGATCAAAGTCAGGAAGCAAGCGTAAGATCCCTCCAAAGGGAAGGATCTAGCAGACTGAGTCTCTTCAGTCTCCCAAGGCTTCAGGGATGGTCGGGTGGTCGGTGGATGGATGGCGATGGGATCAGCCATGATCCGTCGGCTGTCAAACCTCCCTCTCCTGCATCACCAACCCTATCCCGAAGCCCGTCTTCCAGCGTATACGGTCAATGTTATTGCTCTATTGCTTCTGTCCCTGTAGAAGTAGCCTGCAAAAACGTTGCACGCTGAGTCAGAAGTAGCCCGGTGCAGGGTTTTTGACATCCTTCAACCATTGGGATCTCCATCCATAATCGCGAGTTGCCGAGACCATGCTGCTTGCGATCCTGGAGCAGAGCAGATAATTATTCCTGCTTGTTAATGAGGACGGCTGGTGGTAGCCGGTAATGACAGGGAAGTCTCATTATTTATCGCACGTATGTTGAATAGCGCTTCCATTGTGCTCCTTCGCTCGAAGAGTGGAAGCTTTTTTGCTGTACGTAAATATCTCCAGCTCGCCCTCTTGCCGGCCTTTCTCAGATATCGATCAGTTTATTCCCGAGCCGTGCAATTTTCTGTGCTCGTTTTCGTCTGAAGTCTGAAACCCGTCGCCGGTATCCCATATTTTGCACCCATGTCAGCAACATACCAGTAGGTCAAGCAGCTTCTATGCTCGATGACAGCCAAATGTTTGCTCACTGTAGACTGTCAATTGATTTAGAGAAGCCTGGGGACTCTTTCACGCGGAGCAGGATCCTAAACCCCAATTCTCTGGCCAGCATCCCTCAGCCTCTCCGTTTCCCGTCCAGGGCAACGCCGACGATATATCACAGTCGTCTTCACCGGCCTATCTAGCACCAGCCATAAACCACCCTGATTCTCGAGATGCAGGGGCACCAGTGCAAGCGTCCAGCCTGGACATGGTGAAGGAGCTGCAACGGCTGCGGCAGGATCTCCATCAACTCCAGTTCCCTAAGTATGTTGAGCGAAGCAATAGAAAAAAAGGATATTGAAGAGTTACATACTTGCTAATGCACATGCTTTGAATCCATCAGCTCTGAATCCGGACATAACGAATCGTCCCACGTCCGGCCAGGCGCCGACACTATGAGCAACTCTTCACTAAAGGTCGCAGGAAGTCGGTTTGACTCGAATACTGCGTCCGCCGATTCCATCCAGCGACCACAGCACACCAACAACGGCCGTTTCCAGTGCTGGGAGGCATGCTGCAATGGACGTCACTTTTCGAACAAGAGTAACTTCATCCGGCACCAGCGAGAGCGTCGTGGAGAGTCTTGCAAGTTACGATGTTCGTTTTGCGATGCGGTGTTTTCTCGGAGCTCTGCGAGAAACGCCCACGAAGCGTCGCGGAGATGTAGAAAGCAATGAATTTTCCATGGGATTTGCGTTCAGGAGTAATACGTCATATTCTTTTTTTTTTATCCCGGGTGGCATGCTTTTATTTCTTGCATGGTATAGATATTCTCTGTTTTAATCGTCGTTTACTTTAGCCTGCCAGTTCTAAATTGCAATATTCAGTTGAAAATTTACCCTATTTGCTATACATCACATCCTAAAAGAGGAAAAAGTGAACACGAGATATATGGATTTATCGATATCTAAAACCTCAAAGCAACATATAGATACTCCGTCTCTTTGGTCAATTGATTAGTAGACTGCGACCACGCGAACCTCGATGCTCTGTCTAGCTGGGAACTTGTCTTGATCTGGCAGACAAAACGAGCCGTGTACAGCGCCATTTGCCCGTTTCCCCGGTCGAAGATCAGAGCAGGAGAATACCATGGCCTCATCTGCCTCCTGATTGCCAATATACCACCAACTGTGCTCCCCGCCGCTACTCTTCCCGTCGATGATCGTCTCGGCATTATCAGGATTCTCGCTTCCACTGTATTTTACGGCATAATTCCAAGATTTCATTCCATTGTAGTAAGACCGTGGAACAACGACGAGATCCGACTCTGGCATCTTGGACATGTCTGCCACCATCAAAGGATCACGGCAAACGCGAGTGAGAGGCCGCCAAACGTTCAGAAGCTGGTACCCCCGTTTCGCAAAGTCATCCACCTGTTCGGGAAACATGTATGCCACAGTGCTGGCTGCACCGTCGGGAGTCTGGTCGACGTGAATGCGGTGCGCAGGACCAGTGACGCCCTGAATCCCCTTAACATGGTCTCCGTAGTCATTCGCGGCCGCATTGCGAACGGTATGGTTGTAGACCAAAACCTGGGAAGCTCCAGTGCTGCAAATGTCCGGTTAGTTTCCCCGATGCTAAAGTTATGGACTGAAACCGAACTCACACTCGCTTGACGAGCTCCTCAACCTCGGGGAAATAAGTCGACTTGATCTCGTCCTCGCTTGCCCAGTCGATGACTTTCGTCTGCAGTCTGGCGTACTGTAACCCATGGGCATCGAGCGTGAAGTCGTTCTCCCGTCCGCGCATGTCGTGGATGCGCATGCGATAGGAGACCATGTCTTTATTGCCTAACATGATCTCCAGGTCGTTATGCTGCGGCGGAGATCCATCTGCTGGTGGTTTATAGTAGTTGATCCACGCATCAACGCCTTCATTCGTGGTATTGTTGTTGGCAGCCATCGTTTCGCGTCTCCAAAGAACAAGTTAGCACTGTTAGCATCATGACGAAAACCGACGACGGTCTCTTTTTTCTATATTTCATATCCAGCTTCAACTTCCTGAATGGATAAATGCGAGGTAAGAGAGCACCCGAAGCTGGATGTTTTGCTCCTTTCGCGCTGGACTTTTTTTCCCTCCTGGCGTCGTTTTCGGCGTGGGAGCTGATCCATCTTCGGGCCGTTCGAGGATCAACGGCCCGAACTTCTGACATCATCATCGTGATTAATCGCGGCTCATCCCTTTCCTCGAGGACTATATAGCTGGCAATTATTGAAGGAATCGTATAACTTGCTTTGCCTCTAACTTCTTCTTCTCTACTCTTATTCCTGCAGAAGTATATACTAATTGAGCCTCATCTTGGTAAGTATGCATTCTAAGTAAGGTAGAGATAATACTAACAGCTGCGACTAGAACTATCTCCTTTATTGGAACATTATTATACCCTTTGGCCCATTCTAAAAAGATTCCCAATCATGGTATCCCTCGCAACTGTTCGGGCGTCAAATCAAGGCCTCAAATCCGCCATTCCTGGCCTCACAGCTTTATTCGTTGGAGGTACAACCGGCATTGGACAGACCACTTTACGCCAACTAGCAATCCACGCTGATAAGCCGAAGGTATACATCATCGGCCGAAGCGAATCAAAGGCATCACCATTCCTTGAAGATCTTAGGAAACTCAATCCCCAAGGAAGCTTCAACTTCATCGAGCAAGATATTTCTCTCATGCGAAATGTGGACTCCGCCTGTGAGGCAATTAAGAGCAAGGAAGGAAAGCTGAATCTGCTCTTCATGACCCCTGGAGGGATTTCTCTCTCTGGAAGACAAGGTAAGCTTCAGCACCGTGTATACTGGTAATTACCAGGGCGCTAACAAGCCATCGATATAGAAACCAGCGAAGGAATTGACCACCTCTTCGCTCTCCGATACTACTCTCGCATGCGCTTTATTCAAAATCTCCTTCCTTTGCTCGACTCTGCCACTCCAGCAAGGGTAGTCAGCATATTCGGAGGAGGTTTCGAGTTTGGTATCAATCCTGACGACCTAGAGCTCAAAAACAACTACTCGATCGTCAACTGCGCAAAGCATGCCATCACCATGACATCAATGGCCATGGAGCATCTTGCTTCCACACACCCTTCTGTGAGCTTCATGCACATCTACCCTGGCCTGGTGCGGTCCAATATCTACACCAACAGTTTCCCTCCTCCAATGGCAGCATTCTACAATTATGTTGCATGGCCGATGATGTGGCCGTTCTCAGTCAATGTTCAAGAGTGTGGAGAGCGTCATCTCTTCCACCTCACATCGGGTATATATAGCCCCAAGAATGGTTCTTCTCCAGCGGAGGGTGTGCCCGCGCCAGGCGGCTTGGAGGGAGCAATTGGCTCGACCGGACAAGTCGGGGGTGGTACATATCTCCTAAACTGGAAAGGAGAGGGGAAACAGGCGCCAAAGCTTATGCAGAAGTATAGGGAAGAGGGAATGCCTGACACTGTATGGAAGCATACGGTAGATCTGATTTCGCGCGCCGCTGGAGATGCATGATGGACACATAGATCGATACCCAGTTTCTTCCTGTTGATGCTTTTTGCTTTTTTCTTATCGCACCCTTTTCACTACTTCAATGTAATGTATTTCACTTGCGAGACTGGGAAAGGGGTTGGCGTTTGGCAATATTTGGCGTGGATTTTATGCATTGGGAGGGAGATAAATACCTAAATAAAATTGAATGTCTGCGGATTTAGCCTACCCTGCTACCTATTCTCGTTCATCTGCTCTGTATTATTCTGCTCTCAATGATCACGACTATCTCGCTTGAAATTCGTGCAGACGGTTTCATTCTCTATCATAAATCGGAGGATCTCCCTTATTCATTTATCACATGCATCAACATGCGTATAAAAACTGAAATATTTGAGATCAGATTGTTATGAGAAATAAGTACTCCGTAAATAATCTGAAACAAAAATAAAATAACGCCTCCAATTCTGTTGCAATTCGTGAATTCGAAGCCCCTTTTTTTCTATTGGTTGGCAGCCGCCCCTGACGTTAAGAATCTCCGCAAACTTCAATCCCTGATACTCCGTACTCCATACAGCAACAACAACAGGCGACCTGTTCATCTTGTTCATAGCATCTGTCGTGCATCAGATATCCGTATCGCCTAGGCATAAAGGTTGAACTGCGTGCAAGTTGGGCGGGACTTGCATCAACTAGTTGGAATCCGGTGCTTGATCCATCGGGATGGCAGAGACCGACGGATCCAGGGGCTCCACGGCCGCCAGTCTCGCTGCTCCTTTGGCATCAAGTTGATCCTTTCACTCCCTCGAGGCTCACAGAGAGCGATGTTTGCCTAAACAGGCGGTCGCCGATTTTCTCGCCTTGAATTTCATAGGATGGACTGTATTATGAACAGGTTTAAAGAGGAACTCTGGTGCCTCATCGTAGGATTCGAGCTGGTATATTGACATTTATTCTATACCCTTTTCTTCGCAAATCCCACAGAAAACTGACCATGTCACCAGCGAAAACTCTCGATTTATCGACACAGGCATCCAAGCTTGTAGGTCGGCTGTTCTCTGGTCAGAATGATCAGGTCGGGTTCATGACCTGTGCTGTTTACGACACAGCATGGGTGTCGATGATCACGAAGGGTTCGCCTAATGGACCGCAATGGCTCTTCCCCGAATGCTTCAACTATCTGCTACAATCACAGAGTGATGGCAAAGGATGGGAGGCCGCTGAACCTGGCATCGACGGCATCCTCAATACTGCGGCTGCGCTGCTCGCTCTTGTGGCTCATTCCAAACGGAGGCTTCAAATTACCACTCCATCCGACGACGAGATCGATCGGCGGGTAAAGTCAGCTACCACCTCTCTGAAAGACCAATTGCAGCTATGGGATATTGAGAGCTCCGATCGGGTTGGTTTCGAGATCCTTGTGCCCTCGATTCTCCGTCTGTTAGAGTGCGAGAACCTTACTTTTGATTTCCCTGGTCGACCAGCACTCATGAGATTGAACCAAATGAAACTGTCCAAGTTGAAGCCGGAATACCTCTATTCGAAGCAAAAGTCGACCGCCCTTCATTCTCTTGAGGCTTTTGTGGGGATGATTGACTTCGACAAAGTCGGCCACCACAAACAATCTGGCGCCTTCATGGCATCGCCATCTTCCACTGCAGCATACCTAATGTATTCGTCTTCCTGGGATGATGAGGCAGAAGCGTATTTACATGATGTGATTCGTTGCGGCGCTGGTCAAGGCAGTGGCGGTGTACCTAGCGCGTTTCCGTCAACATATTTCGAAATGACATGGGTAGGTAGTAGCCGTTGTCCCCTGTGCGTTTAGGGGTATATAACTGACATTGCGCAAAGGTCCTTACGACACTTCTTGAAAATAGCATCACCGTTTCTGACATCGGTGAAGAGCAAGCCAAGCGGGCAGCTACTTTCCTAAAAGCAGCCATCGAAGGGCATGGGGGTCTTCTAGGATTCGGTGAGCCCTTCTCAATACAGTGATTAGTAGGCTACAAGACTGACCCTGTATTAAATAGCACCCAATCTGGAAGCAGACGCAGATGATACGGCTAAAGCTCTCCTTGCTTTAAGTATTCTCGGCCATCATACATCTCCAGTCGAGCTACTCAAAGAGTTCGAATGTGAAACGCATTTCCGCACCTACCAAGGAGAACGAAATGCGAGTTTCTCTGCAAACTGCAATGTTTTACTCGCACTTCTCTCCCAGCCAGATCCATCGCTATACACTTCGCAAATTGAGAAGGCTACGCAGTTCTTGTGCAACACCTGGTGGGAGAGCGATACGTTCATCGAAGATAAATGGGTAAGAGCATTTCCCCTTTTCCCCCAATCCCCCTGATAAAGGGATACTTACTCCTTTTAAATACAGAGCATATCGACGTACTATCCCTACATGTTGTTAACGGAAGCATTATCGAAGCTTTTGGCTGTATGGGATTCTGGCAATCTCCCATCATTCCCTGAAACCATCATTCGCGACCGGGTACTTATATCCATCTACCAAGCGTTAATTCGCACACTCCAGAAGCAGAACCCTGATGGTTCCTGGGGACACCGTGGCTCTCGGGAGGAAACGTCATACGCAGTTCTCACAATATTGAACGCCTGCTGTTTGCCGCATTTGGAGTCTCTGTTCCCCGTAATCGACACATCAGTTGATACCGGTCGACAGTTCCTGGAACTACACTCCGGGGAGGCACCTGACTCTCTTTGGATAGAGAAGGTCACTTACGGATCCGCTGTATTGTGTGAGAGCTATGTGCTGGCAGCCCTTAAAGCACACCACAAGCGGGAACAGGTTTTGCCTAAGATCAGCTCCCTTGTGGATGTTCCGGAGAAATCTGTTAGAAAATACGTCGCGTTCTACTCCAGTCTCCCACTTTTCTCCACCATGGAGCCTTGGAAAATTCGTGCTTCACTAATTGAGGCGTATCTTTTCCTCCCGCAATTGCGCCAGATTCGGCTAGATGTGTTTCCTCGTACACAAATGGAAGAGGACAAATACTTCGAGTATATTCCTTTCACATGGACTGGGAATAGTAATCACAACAACACTTTCCTCCCCACGAAGACGCTTCGGGATATGATGATCCTTTCTTTCCTCAATTACCAAGCAGATGAGTATATGGAAGCGGTTGTAGGGAGATATTTTGGGATGGAAAACATGGCTCTTACTTCCATGATCGATGGCATATTCTCTGACATTGAAGTCAATCTGAAGGGTGCGGCAAATACTGATGGGACGAATGGTCCAGCTCTGAAGATGAAGCTAACAAAGCGTCATTCAGTGTCTAATGGTAGTTCTCCAACGAAACATGCAAATGGACACCCGGCCAATGGATCCAACAACGGTGTTCGATCCCGGAAAGATTCCCAGACCAACCCCTCTCTCCAAGACGTATCCGAAGTCCTTCGATCGTTCATCACATACATCATGCACCACCCTTGCGTCAGCGGAGCCACCCCATTAGACCGTTCCCGTGTTAAGACAGAGCTACGAACATTCCTCTTGTCGCACATGGAACAATCTGAGGATAATATGCAGTTCTCCAAGCAACTTGACCGACAAGGTGTTGAAACAGATATGACTTTCCAACAGCCTCGTACAAGTTTCTACAACTGGGTGCACACAACCTCGGCCAATCATACATCTTGTCCATACTCGTTCGCCTTCTATCAATGCCTCTTAGCTGCAGAGCAAAGAAGCCGTTCCTCTGCCAACCAAGGGATCCAGCAAAGGTATATTTCTGAAGCAATGTGTCGCCATCTTGCTACCCTCTGCCGCATGTACAACGACTACGGATCTGTGGCTCGTGATAGGGACGAGAGGAATCTCAACTCCGTTAATTTTCCTGAGTTTGCTCCATCCTCGCCATCTGATGGTGGTTCTGATGATGACTCCCTGAGGAAAGAACTGCTTCTTCTCGCAGAGTATGAGCGAGAGCAGATGGAGACCGCTCTTGGCAAACTTCGAAGCCTGGCTGCAAAGGATAAAGCTCAGCAGAGGGCACTGCAAAAGGTGAAGATGTTCTGTGATGTTACTGATTTGTATGGTCAAATCTATGTTGCTAGAGATATTGCGAGCCGGATGTAAGTGGACAGTCTTATTGTTATTATTTGTATTTGACCAGGATATAATGTTACTTGATATCCAGACTTACATGTCCCAAGGACAAATTAATATATAATTGAACTCATGTCTCTATATCCCATCACTAACTGAGGAATTTTTGATGCTCACTATAGTCTCTAAGGGGTCAAATGGCGTTTTAGGGTGCAATGGGTATGAAATTATACCTCCATTCCAGAGAGGTTAAGATGGTTGGCATCGCTGACGAAGGTGCCTTCAATGTAAGTGTTAATGTATATTCAATGGCAAAGGCAATTCTCACGACTTCTCCAGCAGGTATTACTAATAAAAAAAAATAAAGGGGGTTGTATTCAAAAGTAGCTATCCTCTCTTATTCAGTGCAAGTACAGGCGTAGTATATATATTTGCCATAGATCTAGATCTCCCATGTCGCACTTTTCAGCAGATGGATACTTTTGAAGGGCCTTGCAAAGCGTAATGATCCCTAATGTAGCAACATATCTGCACAGAACACCGTGAAATTGGAAAATAACAATATATCAAAAAGGGAATGGGTATATGCCCGGAACCATCAAGGGGCCCTGAAGGGCTCCGTCGGCGGCTGGTTTGGCATCCCCACAGAGACCATACTCACAACAGGTGCAACTGCTCTGAACATCGGGAGATTCGTGATCGAGACGAACCAGCCTGTGAAGTAAGGGAACCGCTTCCGCCATTTCTCATCAAAAACCTTCGCAAACCCGAAGGTTAGCAACCCTGCACAAAATATATCCGCAAGCGTGAGGCGGTCTGCCACAAGGAATCTGCGGTCCTGTAGATGATCCTCAAATATCTGGATTGCTTGGTCCGTTTCCCTCTGTGCCTTTTCGACAGCCTCTTTCGAATAGGGCGTGTAGCCGATCAAGGGGCGAATCCAATCTGCCATTCGGGTGACCACGTCTGTGTTGGTGAGTGACAGCCATCGGAGGACAAAGACGAAATCTAGTTCTGATGCGCCCAGTAGAGTGCTTGTTGGATCTTGACTGGTAACTGGATCGAGCAAATTTGCTTTGTTAGGAATGGCATAGAAAGTCATCTCCGGAGTTACATACTGTAAAGTGCGATGGCTATGCATTCAGTGAGGACCAGGCCATCAGCTCCAACGAAAGTAGGTGTTTTTCCCAGCTTATTGAGCTTCCGGTACTCCTCAGGGACTCCATTGGCTGGTTGTATCTCAACTTCTTCTATCTCGAGTCCACTAGCTTTGGCGATTGCTAATATGCCAATGGCTCGGGGGCTTCCCTTGACTAAACTGTCAGCGCAACGACCTTATAGTTTATGGATGGATGGCACAGTATATGCACCAGGTAAAAGAAATGGTACGTACCTTGTAGGTGTACAGTTTTCCAAAGGACGTTTTATGTGGCATTTCTGCGACTTTTCTCGTTTTTGATATCTTACCCAAAAGACAGAATATAAATCACTCTAACCACAGATAAAACGGCAGGTCACGAAAGTGATTCTGCATATTTATGAAAGGGCCAGCTATTTAAATTGAGCACCTTGACGTGAGAAACAGCATGACGGTGTTGCGGAGTGAAGGATCAGATCCAAGCTCCGAGTGGCCGACGACGGATCGTGTTAGATCAAGGAGCCTGCGAAAGATGTACGGAGACGGGGTCATGCACTCCTCAAAAGAGCAACTAAACTTATCGTTTCTTCAAGAGCCACCAGAGGAAAGGAGGAAAGCTTTTAGATGGTTCGCTAAACTGGTGATATGTCTGCAACATTAATATTGGGTTGCCCCTTTTTATTAGTTAATTAGCTTCAATCGTTTACGGAACCCCCTATATTCTACCCTTATTATAGAGCCCATCTCTAGCCATTCTCTACAATAAGTTATACATGACCTTGACAAGTTATCTTTCTTGCTTTCCATTTAGATGTCGGCCATGTTAATATCGATATCATAGCACAGCTAGCCACGGAACTCGGAGATCTATACGGAGCATCACTTCGTGAAACGTTGAAATATTCCATCATCTACGTTAGAAGAGATGTTTGGCGCTGGCACGGGCGAAATCTGTATATATTCCTACCTCTACCTCTGATATCTCTGATTGATGTGTTTTATAACCAAGTAAACCCAAAGAAACAGTCTTTAGAAAGGCTTAATTCAAATGAAATTATGTCTAGATTTATAAACAAGATAATATTATTGATAAAGAAATAATAAAGGAAACGGAACATTACAGCATGAGGAAAATCAGCTCGCACGTCACACAGCAATTGCGTATGATCTTCGGAACTGATCATCAACTTTGGTGAGATAGTATGTGCCTGGTACCAAGCTGCTGACTTCGCCATGTGGTTCGAAATCCTTCTGGAGGTGAGCTTTCTCGCGGAGCCAGATTGCCTGGATGCCAGATTAGCTAAAATTTATGAGGACCTTGAATATGTTGGTCAGCTTACCTTGCTGTACCCTACCGGGTCAACCACCTCTCGGGCCTCAAGCCTTTTGGTAAGGTCCAATGCCTTCCGTAAGTTGCTTGTGTCTCCGACAATTTCCAGGGAGAAGAGTGTGCTTGCCAACCCCGAGCCATAGCTGAACATGCCAACTTTCTTTCCAAGCAGCATCTCAGGTTCAACATTGCTCAGGAGGCTAGCTAGCGAGGAGTATAAACTTGCTGTGTACATATTCCCGCACATTGTGGGCGCCGTGATACTGGGAGAGACGCACTGGAGGAAGGACTCTGCCGAGTGTGCTTTGAATGTGGCTTCGAGTTTCCGGTCCTTGAGCGATTCCTCGTAGCCGATAGAGCGAAAGGAAGGGTTGATGGTCGAAAACGAGGGATGGTCGGGCTGGTCCTTGAAATCGTTGTATGATAGCCGGGCAAAAGCCTTGGATACTAGCTTTGTGTTTGGCGAGTGGAAACACATGTAGTCAAATCGGTCTGATATCGTCTTTTGTGTAGCCGGTAAAGCTGAAGGCGTAAAGCGCTCTTCCTGGCGCTTATATGTCTCATAGCATTTATCAAGTGCTTTGGTATAGCACTCCAATGAGTAATGGCCGTGCACAATAGGATACTCGCTGGAGAAGTCCGGCTTGTAAAAATCGTAACAGTGCTGCATGTAGCTCCCACGCACTGGCTGCACAGCTACTGGCGAATTTGGCCCTATGAGCATTGCAACGGCACCAGCACCACCGGTTGGCCGTGCTGGGCCACTGCCATAGATCGCTATGTCACCAGCAACGACTATGGCATCTCTTCCATCCCACGATGGTGATCCGACCCAATTGACAGCATTCAACAAAGCATTTGTTCCACCGTAGCAAGCATTTATATTGTCAACACCCTCAATATTAGTGTTTTCTTCCGCGAAGAGCTGCATCAACACACTCTTGACAGATTTTGATTTATCAAGGAGCGTCTCGGTTCCGACCTCGAGCCGCCCGATGCTCTTTGGGTCAATGGCATATTTCTTAAGGAGTGACGACAAAGCAGTCAAACAGATAGAGTATATATCTTCAGATTGCAGGTCAGCGAGGGTTCCTCAACTAAATTTGAACATCCTGTAACTCACCTTCTCTGTCGTTGCAGAAACTCATCCGCGTTTGACCAAGGCCGGCGGTATATTTGCCCGAGGACACACCATCAGCTTTTTCAAGCTCAGCCTGGTCGACACACTGCAGATGCAAGTCAGTACTCGATATATCTTGAGGATCTAGAGTCTAAGGATCCATACAGTATTTGGAAAATAAAGCTCGATGGCTCTGATTCCTATGTTCTGTGGACGTTCGAAGAATAGCTGGCTAGAGGCTGCCACCGAGGGCGTTGGGCTGGGGCTGGTTGCGATTGGCATTTTCGAACACGAGAAGATGATGACGATGATAGCAATGCTTTCTTTCGATTATGTCTCAGCTTTGGAAAAGACAAGAGGGATTTCTCTCCTTTTCATATGCCTTTGGGAGCTGATATCAAACACAGCACCAATCGGCCACATCCTCATGCGACGGATCCCATGCTAACAATGAATGGCTTAGCATAGATGGGCCGTAAGACGCTATGAAGGATTCTTTCTTCGGTGCTCTAATTAACCCTCAACTAGAGGAGATATTGACGATGAAGTCATGGAGTTTGATATCGGAGAAAGGCAGCGTCGGGGGACTGGATCCTCTAGTCATCCAGATCCTTCACTCCCTCCGAGAATCCGCATCGACCTCCGGCAACATATCACATAGCGTCACAATTGAAGAGCTGAACCCCTTCAAAAACTCCATACCTTATATCATTTTCTTTAAACCGGACGATGTGTACAAAAGCATTCCTATTCCTTGGATACAAGTCCACTTTCATGCACATTTACCCCCTAGCCTCATATATATTCATCTTGGTGGATAATCTTTAGTCAAATTGAAGGTGCTGGACCTACATGGTTTTGGAATTGTCTACTCATACAGCCAGTGGAATGGCTTGCACACCTCTTAAACGCTCTCTGGATCAGTCGCTTGGAGCATCGTCTCCAAGTGTCAGAAACCTAAGCCACACGCCGACTGATTGCATATCGTCGACAAGCAGCTGGTCTACGTCGGTCGTACCTCAGAGCCACAAAGATCTACTACCAAGCGGGCAATGCGGTGATGCCATCGACAGTAAATTGTCCATGGAATGGAACCCAGCTAATGAACGGGTTGGCCTCTGAGCCCATATTCTCTTGTCTTTACCTTGGTTTATATATGCTAATCGAAAAACTTCTTTAGCTGATCCGTGAACCTTACGACTATATCGCGGCGTTGCCCGGAAAGGAGATCCGCAGGCGGTTACTAGATGCATTCAATGTCTGGCTGCAGGTTGACGAAGAATCGTGCGAGATTATTGCACGGACAATTACAATGGCACACAATGCGTCCCTGATGTAAGGACAAAATTCCTGTCTTTGTCCAGCGTGTTTACGTTTTTATGCTGACACAAGTCCAGGATCGACGATATTCAAGACAACTCACAGCTTCGACGGGGTGTTCCAACAGCACACAGAGTTTATGGCATTGCCCAAACGATCAATTCGGCGAATTATGTCTACTTTCAAGCACAACAGGAACTTATGCGTCTCAAAAACTGGCCACAGGCGCTGTCAATCTTCAATGAAGAGCTGATAAATCTCCACCGTGGCCAGGGAATGGAACTGTTCTGGCGTGATAACTTTCAACCACCTTCCGAGGGTGACTACCTTCAGATGATAGCAAACAAGACAGGCGGGCTCTTCAGACTCATTCTTCGACTTCTACAGTGCGCTAGCACGCGTATTGTGGATATAACTCCACTTGCTAACGTGGTTGGCCTGTTTTTCCAAATCCTGGACGATTACAAGAACATGGTGGACGATAAGGTAAATTAGCAATCAACACCGGTGTGTTAATATATTATATTAATGGATATTAGATGGCCGCCCAGAAAGGCTATTGCGACGACTTAACGGAGGGCAAATTCTCGTTCCCAATATGCCACGCCATATGGACCGAAAGCTCTAGAAAGGACGACATTCTTGATATACTACGGATGAAAACTGAAGATGACACTCTCAAAGCTTGTGCAGTCATGAGTCTCCGTCAATCTGGCAGCTTTGGGTATACAAGGCAAGTTCTCGAACAACTGAACAAGAGAGCAAGGGAACTTTTGCTGGACCTTAAGATCCCAAATCCCAAGCTTGAAGCTCTGCTAGATAACCTTGTTAAAAGCCTTCAGGCCTGTCATTGAAAAATGACTCTATTTTCTTTTCCCGTCATAACTTAGCTGTTTTGGAGTTTACTTCTTTTTTCTGCTTTTCTCTTTTTTTTCTATGTATGATCACTTTTCATTACAATGTCATTATGATAAATTGTTATCCCAGAGAATGAATACCTAAATATAAAAACAAGGGCCTCATATTCTTACCTGCAGCTCAGGGCATATGGTAAATTCAAGCTCACCACTTTGGCCGTTTGTTTGTGCCTCAAAGTTGTGATATAATTCCATATCTTGTCTTTTACTCGATCATCTTTGGAGGATTTTAGCCAAAATCTTACTTTAAGCCCCCTTTATTAAGTATATTTGTAGTTTCTGAGCTGGTATCCAATTAGATATTACCTTTCATCGACTATTGGTGTCTTAACATCCAGTTCATGTCATCGGATGGGCTAGATAGCCCGGTCCCGTAAATAAGCTTGCAAAGATAAACCGCACTCTGCGAACCTTGTCTATATTGCTGATTGTTATTTTCAATAGTTAGCATACAACTATTCATCCACTTTTTTTTTGAAAGCCTTATGTTTGGTATGCACTAACTAGCAATGAAATAGCAGCTTCAGTACTAACTACTTTAATGAGAAAGCAAAAATTCTCCCGACCACCTCATCCCTGATCCTTCGATCCGTCACCGAAACTCCCGCCGACCAGACTCTCGTCACTATGCTCCAAGCTAATCCCGTTGATCCATTCAATTAACCCCCCAGGGATGGGATGGAGTATCAGTTACTTGGTGTAGAGGCTCTAATTAGCTTCGACGTATTTTTCTTTCAAAAGACCCAGGAAGTCCCTGATTTTTGTCTTGATTAGAGAGAGCAACCACAGCCAAAGTACATTTCCATATACTCTGATTCCCCTCCCAAACTTCCAAAAAAGGGAAATTGATATAACAGCTTTCCGAGCGCGCATTATCAGACTTGTGGAGATATGGTGAAAGTTCCAATTCTGTCCCCAGGGTTTGGACGGGCAGGTTATAGAACAAGGCTGGCGGTTCAAGCCCTGACAGCTTTAGCTATGCTCTGGACCTTTTCGCTATGGACACAAACAGAGGCTTTGGAGCAAGACAGATTGGTGGAAAAGCGTGTGGATGTTTTCCGGGATCTGGAGTCATTACTCCACGCTCATAGAGACTCCAATAGACAGTTGTCAGGTCTCGACGTAAGTTATGTGACTGATATGGCTATTTCTTATGCGAAACTAACAGTATAATTCCTCATAGCTTGTATCCGAGCCACAAGACATATTCAACAGCCTGAACGAGACTTCGGACGTTTCAGACAGTGGTACGAATAGTGTATTTGTACTGCTCAGCACTCATGTCTCTCGGCCTCGCCACTGGGTGCGGAAAAGTATTGCACACTTACTTATACTGGTAGGCGGATCGAAGCAAGCCATGCTGGCCGCAATTATATTTGTTGTGATGATCACTGGGCAATATTTGTTGACAAAACGTGGTGAATTCGCTCTCAGTGCTTCCCCTAAGTCAAGGTAAGCGCCACATTATTATCATCTCGGCATGACCACAAATTTCTAATAGCAAACATAGATTCTCGGCCGGGTGTTCCGCCCCGATTCTTGTCGAAAGTCATGATAAAAAGGCAGCTTCTGAAGTTGTCGTGGCTCATTCAAAAAAGAATAAAAATGACAATGGTCGCCCTCAAGACGAGGAGATCCGAGCTATGAACGATGATAAAGTTGCTGACCTTGGAGCTCAGGGTGCAGTGGCACTTTACAGCCTCGAACGGCTTCTTCAAGATCCAGCAAGGGCTGTGAAAGTTAGGCGAAAAATCGTTTCTCGCCATGAATGCATGTCTCAGTCAAATTTCTCCTTGGACAGCTCCCATCTCCCACACGAAGATTATGACTACGCAAAGGTTCTCGGTGCATGCTGTGAGAATGTAATTGGGTATATGCCTCTTCCAGTTGGGGTTGCAGGGCCATTGAACGTGGACGGAGCCCGAGTTTTCATTCCTATGGCCACGACCGAAGGCGCTCTTGTGGCCAGCACCAATCGCGGCTGTACCGCCATCAATGCTGGAGGCGGTGTTGTCACTGCCCTCCTAGCCGATGGCATGACCCGTGGGCCAACTGTCCGCTTCCACAACCTTCAACGTGCCAGCGAGGCGAAGGCTTGGTTGGATTCGGAGTATGGGTATCAATCAATCGAAGCAGCGTTCAACTCTACCAGCCGATTTGGTCGCCTGCAGAGTGCCAGATCAGTCATTGTCGGTTCTGAACTATTCATTCGCTTCAAGTCATTCACGGGTGATGCTATGGGGATGAACATGATGTCAAAAGGTGTGGAAAAGGCCCTGGCAGCAATGGCCGAAGGCGGGTTTGAGGATATGCAGATTACCTCGCTCTCTGGAAACTATTGCACTGATAAGAAATCTGCCGGCATCAACTGGGTTGAGGGACGTGGTAAAAGCATTAGTGCACAGGCAACGATACCAGGAGAAATTGTCAGAACAGCGTTGAAAACTGATGTGGACACATTGGTTGATCTCAACAGAAGCAAAAACCTGATTGGGAGCGCTGTCGCCGGATCCATTGGTGGCTTTAATGCGCATGCTGCAAATATTGTCACAGCCATATTCATTGCAACAGGTCAAGATCCTGCTCAGAATGTGGCAAGCAGTAGCTGCCTGACAACTATGACGAAGTAAGTTCATTTTTGTACTTTCTGTCGCTCATTCTCTCATTCGTATCATTCAGAGGAGTCGACGCTAACAATATTTCACAGGGTCGGTGAAGATCTTCAAATCTCTGTTTATATGCCGTCAATTGAAGTGGGAACTGTTGGCGGTGGGACCATACTCCGTCCTCAGCAGGCAATGCTTGACTTGATGGGTGTCCGTGGTTCGCAGGAAGCGTGTCCAGGAGGGAATGCACAGAAACTTGCTAGAATAGTGGCTTCTGGAGTGTTGGCGGGAGAGTTGAGTTTGTGTTCAGCACTTGCGGCCGGTTCGCTGGTGAAGAGCCATATGGCGCATAACCGAAAATGACCTTTAGCGTAGATCAAGATATGGGATAGACGAAATAATAATACTTAGAAATAGCTTCAATTGACTTTGATTTCTCTTCGTATCTGTTCCAACAAAGAGACTTAGCACAAGGAGTATTTAGCGCTACTATATGATATGGTTGGAAGGAGATTCAGGGGAAGCAGTCATAACTTACACGTTTCCATAACTCTTATCAGAGAGTAAAATAAATAAAGGACGCCGAGCCTTAACCAAAAGAAATCACTTATTAACTATCCTTATCTAACTATTTCCCATATCCTTCTTTTCGTACTCCAACCCTTTCATCGCCCCGTCGGCATCGAATGACGCATCGCCATCAAGAAAAGTTGACCAGTCCGTATTCGAGACGTCTGTATTCGACTGCACTTGAGGGGAGCCAAAACCAAACTTCCCATTGCTGAAATCCTCGGATCCGAGGGTATCCAAGTAGGCATTCACGTTGAAGTCCACCTCATATCCCTCTATGGCCCCAGGAAATATCTGGTCGAGATCCATTGAGCTTGGGGGTTCTGAGAAGTCAAGGGGAGCATTAGACTGGGCAGTAAGCGGCATATTATCAAGCATGTTATTATGAGATTGAGGAGAGAAAGGTGATGGCGTGGGAAGGTCTCCTAGGGCAGAGCTATTCATTAAATCATCCGGGAGCTTCCAGTCAAGAGTAGACTGAGAAGGCGCATAGGATGGTGCAGCTTGTGATAGCGCTTCTGGGGGTATTGTATCGCTGAGTGAAGTTGGTGGAGATGATACAGATGGAGCTGGCTGCGGGTTCTCTTTCTCTAAGCTTGTATCACCGCCTTGCTTAAAGACCCAAGAATTCAGCCATGAAAGCTCATGTAGCGTCATATTGCAGCTACTATTATTTTCAAACCACGTCTTGAGTTTACGAAGAACTCTCATGAGTCTATTTGCCGGCCATAGAGTTCCCCAGCCCGCAAACATCTGAATTAGGTGATCGAGACGCTCTCTGACTTTGAGCTCTCCGGTATGAACTTTTCCGTCATCTCCAGGAAGCTGCATGGCTGCAAAATGGAGCTTGACGAGAATTATGACGACGTAAACGATTCGGATGAAGTAGACCGTCGGTAGTGCACGGATTGCGGACATGTCGAGAGAGAATATTACACGGAAAATATTATTCACCGTTTCTAGGAATTCGAGAAAGGTTGACTCGTTGATTGCGAGTTTATGAGACTGTTCGCTTCCAGACTGGACATCTGAGTCTGGACAGTGTTCCTGCCTTGATGTTGAGTTCAACACAACGTCATTGATATAAAGAGTTGCGAAAAGTCGAGAGAAGTCGAGCGTTTCTGCAAGAAAAGTTTTAGCTTGGGAGGAAGGGGGGCGGAGGGAGAAAAGAAGAAATGGAAAAGACGTACCATTCCAGCAATCCTTCGGTACTGCGTTAGTCCAGTCTAGAAGCTGACGCTTGAACGCCCTGTGGGTGACCTGAGCTTGGATCTCGCGTGTAGGGCTGGCGGCCGCTGCATTGTCCCAGTTCAGCTGGAGCTCATACTCCTCAATTATATGCTGTAGCCTGATGTGTTGGCAGAACAGCTTATCGGATGGGAATGCGGCTGGTGAATTCTCAAGAGCCTCCAGACACTCGTCCATATACCGTGTCCACCGCATCACATTCGGTGCATGTAGCGCCATGGAGGTACTAGGTACTGTTAGCTTCCAATCCAAACTGGGTGACTCGTGTTAAAAGGAACTGACTTGGAACAGATATAGTGGCAGCCAAGCCAGACTCTTCTCGCAGAAAGACTCTTCTCCTGAACAGCGCTATGAGGGCCCTTTAACCGTTGCTTCTGGATGAACGACGGACCACCCCATGATCTTGCTCCTAACTTTTTATCAAGACCCATGATAATGGCCATGTTTGAAGCCGTGTGACTGAGTTGGTAGACATCCATTTGCTCTCCAGGTTGAATCGGTTCAATTGGCTGATACCACGCAGCCGAAATGATCAAAGCTTGGAGTAGGGGGAGGGAGTATTCGTTGGTCCGAAGCATGTAATGGAGGTACACCTGTACTATGAGTTTGCGTATGTTCCTCTGGGCAGATATCTCACAGAATCCTGCAGACGCAATGTCGAGAATTGAGAGGAATACGACAGGTTTTGACCTTCGAACATCAGATGCCTTGGTGTCGGCTGAGAACATAACAAAGGGAAGGTTCGGTGCCATGCCAGTGATATATCTGTTGAATATATTGTTTGCTGTAGTTTCATCCAAGTTTTGAGAGATTACAGAGTCTATATATGACTGGGGTATAGTGTAATTCTCCAGGCTCTCAGAAGCATTCACTGATGGATATGGCTGGCCTGTAATATATCTTTTAGGTTAGGACACCCAAAAATCCAAAGACTTATATTTTGATGAGCGTATACTGACCGGCAGCGGGTGGTGACATTGACGAGGAAGGAATCCTCATCCCTTGACCGGAGTCTCGATTCGACGGGCTAGACAGGGCTGAAGATAGGGATTTCTGGGATGCACGGCTGGCACTATCAGCCTGGGGAGAGCCAGTGGCTGCAGGACTAGTTCTGGGATGTGAATCTGAGCGCTCTCGAGAGGATGCAGCGTGATTGTGAGATTGCATGATTGAAGTTGCTAGAGCGTCTATCCGCGACTCGAGTTCGGCCATACGAACGTTAGATTGCTTCTGCCGTTTCCCACTCTGCTCTGCGGGTATGCATATCTTCCCAGCCTTTTGGCATCTGGCACAAGGCATACCTGGACTCGGCTGGTTGCATCGTACTTTGGACAGTCGACAGGACTGGCATGCTCGGGTTGGAACACTATCGCCAGGGCCATCTGGACCAGTTCTGATTCCACCAGAAGTTAGTGGCACGTAGTCGGCAGCGAGGGGGTGGTGTTGAAGGTGAAGCAAAGATGCTGGCTCGGATAAACACATCATATCCACGAATATATGTATATGAGTTCAGGGTGTTGGAAGGCTTTCTGCAAACAGGAAATGAGATGTAATAAGCCACACGCACTGTTCTTGACGAGGATTTTCCGTCACTTTGTAGTTTTCCGGATGTCCTGTATATGGGCGAGGGGGTTCACTTGTGACTGCGTTTCCGCTGTCCATTATTGCTGCGAGCTGAGGCTCGAGACCCTTGTTGTATGGATGGACCGTCCCTGATGTCTTGGTCGCTTATAAGATAAAGGAAGAAACGGCCACCTCATGCGGCGCCAAAGAGCGGGATCTTACTTCTCCCTGCCCAGGCTGATGTATATAACTACTGTATATACCCCAGAGTCGTCAGATGTGTGGAAATGACGCAGTTCCGTCGACTGGCACCACCAATGATCGGTGGTGTGAAGTACTTTACGTGATGAGAGGTGGAAATTCAACCACCATCGACCTTCCACCATGGTCAGGGATCAGGGATCCGACTTTTTGTTTTTGAAGAAAAAAAAATAAACACGCGCGCCCAAGGATTGAAGGTTTCTTCCTTCCAGGAGCCTGGATAGCTTGGATAATCGATAGGAGCGAAGAGATGCATCTATACCTTGTCTCAGACCCAAAGACGTTTTTGCTGCAGGCTCCTAAGATGAGGATTGACAGGAGACCAAGTCTCCCCCTAACTGAAAACTCCACCTTCATACTCCTCAGCCAGCTAGTTAGTGGACAGTCAAGGCTCGACAAGGCTCGCGTTCAGCCCTTATCCAGCCGACTTATAATATATCTGCCAAAGCGCGGGTATAGGGCTACGAAGACCCGTTTCAGAAACCCCTAAACAAGCATTCAACAGCAAGCTGGGGGCGTATATTGACTTGCAAACGAGGCGGAATTAAATCCTTCCCCGAAGAGCGAGGTCCTATTACTAACCAGCTGAGAAGGAGATAAATGGAACGGGGTTTAAAGAGGGAAACATCGAAGAATAGCCACTCCTCGTCGAAGGAAGTGGATGGATAATCACGAGGCTAAGCCGGGGAAAGGGGAAACTGAAAGCAAGCTTCTTCGATAGCAGAGGTCGCTGGACTTGAATTGTGCAATTACACCCGAATCTACGGAGTACCACTGAGCTAACTCCGGGCCGTAGCTGCTGCTCTAGAACTCCAAACGGCCTCAGGGGACGGACTCTTACGCCGTATACGAGGCAGAGGATGGATAGCGTGATTTCTCCAAATACGCCTCTTCTGAAGAGACTGTCTCTAAAGAAGCTGCAATTACTCCGTACGCGGCCCTAGTGTGATCCTCCATCCAAATGCAGACAGACAGGTGAAGAAGATGCAAAAGGAGCCCCCCCC
>JANTQJ010000650.1:0-12259 GCA_032989685.1 Arthroderma sp. PD_2
TGCTTCCAGGGAACTTTAACAGCGGGTATGACCTTGATGTCAATACTAATAAACAGGATTTCAAGATAGGAGGGCTGCCTTTTTATTGTGAAGAAAAGAGAAGAACCCGGGCTCAGTACGGAGTATTTGAGCAATCTTCCCAGATGAAAAGTGCCGAGAGCTCCATTGAAGCGGGGACCAGGCAGTGGAAAGCGCCTAATGTGCATGTTCCCTTCAAGAGGACATCAATAAGGATCCCTGCTGTGTGCCAGTTAAAGGCCGGGAATATGCAGTGCGATCAAAGGACTGAAACCCATGTTCGATCTTGAGGATGATAGACAAAGCAGCACCAGGCGAATCGCGGGCCGTTGGTGCTCTTCGTTGCACTTCCTGTGCCCTGGACAGGGGTTTGTTCCTGGCCACTTGTGCTTGATGTGCAGCGCTTGCATGAGAAGTTCGTCGAGCACGCCGGCTCATTGGCCCATGGCTGTTGTATCACTTTCGAACGAGGCTGAAGCTTGACCCAACGGACTTCCCAGCGTTCGGCTGGAGCATCCGCAAGGGCGAAACACATTCAAAACCGAGTCTGCAACCCCCGCAAACCCTGAATAATCCTTTGTCTGCATCTTGCATCGTCGCTGTCGTTGTCGTCGTCGTTTTGTTGTCATTTTGTCGTCGTTCTCGAATTCGTGAATGGAGCACGTGACCTTTAACAGTAGTATCACGTGAAAAGATTACGTCATCCAGAAGTTTGAGCTTCTTTCAGGCTTGTTAGGGAAATTTCAAGGAGAAAAAGCTGCATAAATTTCGATATACAATATTGATAGCCACATTGATACCTCTTTGCGACAGCCCTTTATCTGGGCGTCTAAATATCTTTATATGCCTTTACCTTCGCTTGAAAGTGTTCAGATTGAGAAGTTAGGGCGCTGAAAATAAAACCTAGCGGTACTTTTATCTGGCTGTACAATTCCCATCGCGACTGGAGGGGGCGATTTAGGTCTTATGTTCAGGATTGCAAGATTGGAAAGCAGATATTTCTCTTTCATATTGAAAACCCTCGCTATTTTGACTCTGGCATTGGATTGCTATTCATACCTTCGCTCGCTACTTGCTATTTTTTCCAATAATGGCCGATACACAGCAGTCCACATTGAAAAGATCGATGGAACCCGAACATTGTTTGAGCTCTTCTCCAAAACGGTCAAGACTAGAGTTTGGTCCATGGGCTTTTCGTCTTAAGAATCAATTGGGCGAAACGAGTAGCGACTCCAGCGATTCAGACGTCATCTCGAGTTCGAAGCTCCCAAGTTCGACTGCTTCCACGGAGCCAAACCCAACGGCCCGTCGAAAAGTGGCTTCTGAACATCCTTCCGGTGAATTATCGAAGTCAGATACATCGTCATCGTCATTCTCTTCTTCTACAGACTCCGAGTCTGAACCCGAGTCTGAAGAGGATGAGGCTGACGATAGCTCTGATGACGCACCGTCTGGTAATGATGAGCGAATGCACAGCCGGACAAATCACGTACCCTCCAGGCCTTCTGCCCACATTCCAAACAATTCCGCTTTGCGTGCGAGACTTGCAAGCTTTCTTCCATCCCTGAAAGCCGCAAATGAAGATCTTGAGCGAGATATTGCTGCTGGGAAAATGATGGGCCTTGAGGTTGACAGCGAGGAGGAAGGACAGGGTCAATACATTGAAATGGTAAGCAAACCCGCATATGCAACTTGTCTCTCGTTTGGTTTTCGCTAACCCTCAATCTCTTAAGAACCTTGGCTTAGGTGTACTTCAGGAAGGGGAGGATGAAGACGGAGAACAAAGCAGTGAGGAGAACGAGAGCTCCGAAAGCAGTGCTTCTTCGGGGTCCTCGGGAAAGCCGACAAAACAGGAGAAAAATATCATCAGCAAGCTCATGGGAAATAAGGCCGATCAGCAGAAACCGAAAATAGAAGAGATGGGCTCATGACCTACTCCAAACTGCCAACCCTACCTCGAATAAACCATATTTATACTCACCACGACATCACTCCTCGCGGCCACCTTAATCCTTATTGCTACCATCTTCCTGTTCTTTACTAGCGAAAACTCGGCACACAAAAGCTTGATACCCAACTTTGACGATTTTATGATGCACAATTCATCGGTCTTTGAACACTAAAGTTTTGTTTATACCCACTCCTAGTCAATACATCAGAAATAAAAGTGTAGATGAATGTTAAGTGAAAAAAAGATATGGCATTTCTTGCTGCTAGAAGGATTAAATTGCGAACCAGTGTAAAAATATAACGAATATTGGTATAAGAAGGGAACCGAAAGAAACCAGCCTGGATAACAACCAATACCCGCCTAACCCCGAGAAAAAAAAGGGGGGGTGTAGGGGGGTATGAAGACTCCCCAAGTATATCCTTTTGCATCGTAGCATTGCATTGTTTTCATCCAATTAATTTTCTTCATTAGAAAAGATATGTATAAAATCTTGGGAATCGGAGACAAGATCTAAAGTCTAATTCTCTTTGTCATTAAGAGATCTGCTTGACGCGGCATTCCCATCCAGAGTTCTTGCTAAGGAGAGGAAGACTATTGTTAAAGGAGGTTAGTACGACTGTTTGTAAAGAAAGGGGTGGGACAAAGGGTTTTAGTGAATATCTTACCTGGCACCTAGGCACCACCCAAGCTCGTTTCCGTCAATCTTCTTTGCGGTCTTAACTTCTCTGTGGAGAGGCATTTCGTAACCAGTGTGCAAAAGGGCGAGCATGAAGTTAAGGTCCAAGCAGTACTCGGGACGGCCACTAAGCTCTTCCATGGCTGGGCTGTTGGGGTGGAAAACGCCCCAGCTAGCCTCACCACCGCAGACAGTTGAGGTTAGCTCATGAAGGTCGTGGAGAGTAAATGAGTCGGGCATTCCAAGTGGGAAAGTGCGGTCGTAGAAATAGGAGAAGATAAAAACGTCCTCTTGGGCGAAGGTCTTGCGGAGGGAGGGTTGGTGAATTCCATTGAACGAGCATGGGGCGATGCTGCATTCAGCGTCCTTCTTGAGGATCTTCTCGGCAACATTTCGACATTGGGCAGCTGAAGGGTTCTTGGGGCCAACCATGAGTACTTCAACTTCCTTGCCCAGATCATGACCGTCGCTGAGAGCAACGGTGACATTGCGGGACATTCCGGGGACGATACATGGGTTCACCACCTTCTGGGTAAGCCAGCCTTTGTCGTTGGGGCTTAGTTCGTGCTTGGTTTCGATGAGGTAACGGTGGATGGCACTCCTGGCGGCCATTAGACCGTATCCGAGATGGGAGTGTTGGTAGAGGGTGAAATCTCTGCCGCCGAATTTGAGGGCATATTTGTGATCTCCCTCGTGCATCTTTTCGAGGAGACCATCCGGCCCCTTATTTTTAAAGGTAGGCTGGAAAACGATCTGGGTAGAACCACCTCCCAAGTCGAAGATTGCGGCAGTTGGGGTCTCCTCTGGCGAACCTATGTTTCCAAGCAGGTAATTTGTCGTAATCCAGGCATACACGCCTTCATCCTTACCCTCCATAATCTCAACTCCGCCTTGTGCTTCGGATACGACTGGGAATGGGTAGACGGTTTCCAAGCGTGTCCTAACAGCCTTCAGGATGTTGTCACTCATTTCTTTACCGAGCATTCGTAGTCCAGCGGTAGCCTTGACAGCAACAGGAGAACAAGACCTGTATTCTTCTGGAACAGTCTTCATGGCAACTTCCATCAAGGGGTCAAGACTCTTTGCAGCACCTTCGGCATCTTCACGGTACGAACTGAGTCCAGACCCTCCTTCTTTCTTCTCGGTCATCTTGAACTCCTCATTCTCCAGTGCCGGAGTTGGGCCGCAGTTATTGAAGCGGTACACATGGATTCTCGAGCCGGTACTGCCGGCATCGATCATCAAGGCATATTGAATGAGAGGTTTAGAGGCGTCGTGAGGCTTCGTGCATTTCAGCGACGAATCTGGCCCGGTGGTAGGTGGCTGCGGCGTCTTTGGTGTCGACGGAGAAAGGACGTATATTAAGAATACCAGGAATGCGAGTATTCCGCCCGTCTTCACGTATCGTGATCTCTGGCTTTGTGTCATTGGGGCGATAGCTGGGGAACCCTTCATGGGTTCTGATGAGATACTCTCAGGATCGGGGCCGGAAACGGCGGATTTGGAGGCGGAAGAGGCTCTCCGGAGTAGACTCAAGTCTGAATCTACCGTTGACGAGGTAGCGCGATGGGATCTGCCTCCAGAAACTGTGGACATGCAAGCTCGCTGACGGAGACGAATTCGTGGAAGGGGGTGGTTTATATTGCTGAAACCGTCGAGATGGACCAGCGGGGAGGCAAAACGAAGGTGAGGTCCAGTGGCTCCGGCTTGTCTACTTGCAAAGAACAAGTTGAAAATAGCAAAAGAGAAGAAGATAATTATTTGCCTCCTGAACCCCTTATATAATTATTAAAAATGAAAAATATTAACAAAAGTTCTTCGAGTCGTCGCGTTTGCCCGAGAAAAAGAATCCCTGGAAGCGCCAAGGCGGATTTCGTTGGTTTTTGTCTCTTGGCTCGAGCTCTACTACTTTTTTACAATCAGAACAACAACATCAACAAAAGAGAGAGAGAGAAACGTCGAAGTGGCTGGACTTCTGCTGCAGACTGTCTTATAAGAAAAGAGGCAGAGTTGTTTGAGCCATCTTTCCAAGTCTTAAGAGTCTTTAGCAGCCAATGACTTGTTTCCGCCCTCTCTTCTCCGCCGCGCAGGCTCTGCGTTGCACCTTCATTGCCTCTGAATCACAGGCCGTTCAAACTACGAAACGACTGCACGCACTCCCTACACAACAGTTAAGATACTATCAATCGTCGCCGACACTCCGGATCTCTCCCTCGCCATGCTTATCCTATCCTCCTCCTCGATCTCGAACACCTCGCCCCATTAGAGATGAGAGCATACCCAGCGCGACGGTCGTGATAGTCCAAGACAATGGAGAGCTGGGGCCACCAATGCCGCTCAAGACTGCTCTAACGCAGTTCAATCGTTCGCTAAACTTCCTGGTTCAAGTTAGCCCGAAAGCGGAAGGGCGGCCTGCGGTATGCAAGGTTGTGAATAAAGCAGATTACAACAAGGACGAGCAGGAGAGGAAAGGAGCCGGCAAGCCTAAATCAACGGGCGTTCAGATAAAACAAATAGAGCTGAACTGGGCGATTGACCCCCATGACCTCTCACACCGACTCGGCCAACTGGAGACCTTCCTGGAGAAGGGCAAGAGGGTATCATTAATTCTGACGAAGAAGCGGAACAAGCGAAGAGCTACCCCAGACGAGGCACAGCGTGTTTTGGCGTCTATTGAAGAGAAAATGTTTGAAATTGGGGTCGCGGAGGTGAAGCCCAGGAAGGGGAAGATCCTGGAGCGTATTGAATATGTCCTGGATAAGAAGAAGCCGAAGGCCTAGGCAACCGCCTGCCATGTACCATTATTTCATTTCAGAAGACCGTACAATCTTCTAACAACTGTCTCCGCCCGAATGTTTTGGAATGACTGGCGTTTAGACTGGTTGTATAATAAATCGATGCTTGTTTCCTCAGCACACTAAACTGGGGTGACCGTTAAAGCAATGCTATAGGCTAAAGCAACAAGCTGCGTTCCCATCTTACTACAAGCGTATCTCCATTAAATCTGTCAAATATGTAGCCTTTTAAGAGCTCTTCTTCTTCTTCTGCTCCAGTCCGCCAGTTGAATACCACGTGACCATGACTAAGCAACTGTTCCTGGCGCCAAAAACTTTTCTTAAACTTCTTCCATCTCGAGCTTCAGAATTTGACTTGAAAAGACCCCAAACAACTTGACGGGAAAGGAACCAGAATCTGCCATCAATAGCCAATTCCTTCTGTTCCGGATGCCTGTCAGAATGTCTACCTTACAGAGATCCCTCAATGTCCTGCTGCGGACTAGCAAGCTCGCTGCTAAGCGACCGTCCGCCATCAACCCAGTCCAGTATGCCCTCTCTCACAACAGGATGTCTGTTCGAGGAATGGCTGCTGTTTTCGAGCGTACCAAGCCTCACGTCAACATTGGTAAGTAACGCGCGGCAGTTATCAATCCATTGTCTATGTTGGCAGAAATCTGATCGTTGGTATAGGTACCATTGGACACGTTGATCACGGAAAGGTTCGAATCGCCTTGACTTCTCACGGAAAACCAGCCAATTCGTTGAAAACTGACCTTTCCTCATAGACTACCCTGACTGCTGCCATCACCAAACGTCAAGCTGAGAAGGGATTCGCCAACTTCCTTGACTATGGCTCCATCGACAAGGCTCCCGAGGAACGAAAGCGTGGTATCACCATCTCCTCTGCTCACATCGAATACCAAACTGAGAACAGACATTACGCTCACGTCGACTGTCCCGGTCACGCTGATTACATCAAAAACATGATTACTGGTGCTGCCAGTATGGACGGAGCCGTTGTCGTTGTTGCTGCTTCTGATGGACAAATGTATTGAGCCACACCCAGATTTTTTTTGTGGAAATTTCCTGAAGTTCTAATCTTTCTCTAGGCCTCAAACTCGAGAGCATTTGCTCCTTGCCCGTCAGGTCGGTGTTCAAAAGATCGTCGTTTTCGTCAACAAAGTCGACGCTGTTGAGGACCCAGAGATGTTGGAGCTTGTCGAGTTGGAAATGCGTGAACTTCTCAGCCACTACGGTTTCGAGGGTGAGGAAACTCCCATTATCTTCGGCTCTGCTCTCTGCGCCATGGAAGCTCGACGACCAGAACTGGGTGTTGAGAAGATCGATGCGCTATTGAAGGCCGTCGATGAGTGGATCCCCACCCCAGAGCGTGCCACTGAAAAACCTTTCCTTATGTCCATTGAGGAAGTGTTCTCCATTCCTGGCCGTGGAACTGTAGCCTCCGGCCGTGTCGAGCGTGGTATCCTCAAGAAGGACTCTGAAGTCGAAATTGTTGGTGGATCCGAAACAGCCGTCAAGACCAAGGTCACCGATATCGAAACCTTCAAGAAGTCTTGTGACGAATCCCGAGCTGGTGACAACTCTGGTCTCCTTCTCAGAGGTATCAAGCGTGAGGACTTGCGCCGTGGAATGGTCGTCGCCGCCCCTGGATCAACCAAGGCCCACACCGACTTCATGGTCTCCCTTTACGTCCTCACCGAGGCCGAGGGTGGTCGTGCCACCGGCTTCACCCACAAGTACCGCCCACAGATGTTCATCCGTACTGCTGGTATGTAGCTCACCTTATCCATTGACCTCGTCCATGACTGACATATTTTTCCTTCCACAGACGAATCCGCATCGTTCAGCTGGCCTGGAGAGGACCAAGATAAGAAGGCTATGCCCGGTGACAACATTGAGATGATATGCAAGACTCTCCACCCAATTGCCGCCGAGGCTGGTCAACGATTCAACATCCGTGAAGGTGGCCGAACCGTTGCCACTGGTTTGATCACCCGTGTCCTTTAAACGAACAAACGGCCTGCACGGAGTTATTGTCACCCCCACGTTATCCATACGTTCTGAAAGAATTTTTGTCATGTATTTCTATAATCATCCCTTTTGTTAATATTATTCACATCACATCTGTAAGCGGGGGATCCTGGAAAGAACAACCGGAGTCTGTGTCTATGAGATTTTGGGGGTTTCTGTTTTTATTCGGGGGCGGCCAGAATTACCTCTGTCCTACCCTTCCATGTACCAACAAGATATACATAGGCTCTCTCGACTCTTCACTATTGGACTGTATACTCAATCAACCAGTTCACTCTTCAACACGCTCTCAAATCTTTCCTCTACTTGATCGGCTATCGAATATCGCCAACGTGGTTTTATGAATCTAAAGTAACAAACCGATCGGTAATAGAGAACCATAACTCATGCAATCCACATCATTCCCACATACAGAAGTATTACCATTCCAGAGCTTTATTCTCGCTAGAACCACAACCCGATTGTATAGTTTCTCTGCTCCAATCGTAAATACCGCCACGCTGTTTGAAGCTTTCCTCATCCCAGAATACCTGGCCCAAAGCAGTAAAAACATCAACATCAAGAATGGACGACGAAGGCTCCCGGCCATCTCTATCCAGGAACCGCATATACTCGTCCAAAATCAAATATGACTTTGCCATAAGGTTATTTGGCTCTGCAACAAATGACGGCTGATGTTCATGTCGGCGACAGAATTCCAGGTACTGTTCGTCGGTGATTTGGAACATCCGCACATCTCGCAGCGTTTTCTCCGAGTCATTCTCTCCACGAACTAGAAGGACCTGGAAACATTTCCATCTGAAGGGTTGAAGCTTTTCGATTATCGCGTTCATGTCCTCTAGGTGATTGAGATTGCAGACGACAGTATTCAATTTGAACTTGATACCATATTCCTGGCACCATCCTGCTATTCGGAATAACTGCGTCACTTGATCCCCTTTTCCTCGGCCGATGTCGATGTTGGTTTGTTCATCGAACGAGTCGCATGAAACGGCAAGGATGTCAATATACTGGCCATATTGTTCGAGAAACTGCCGTTTCACCAGGCTGCCATTGGTGACAATCGATACAGATTCCAGTTGCAGTTCTTTCTTGCAAAATTGAACCATAGGCCCGAGGAATTTGGGATACATGAATGGCTCCCCTCCAGCGAAGTTGATTTTTCGCATCCCGGCGGCTTTCAGTAAACAGAGGCCCTTTTTGGCTTCCGCTATTGACAGTCTGAAGGACGTGGTGGCGGTGTGGAAGCAAAAGCCACAGGATTTGTTACACTGTCTGGTGAAGTGATAATTCACAGATACTGGAGCCTTTCTGGCGGGCCACCATCTCCGGGCAAAAAGGGCCCCTATGGTAATAGCAAGGAATATGGGGAACCAAATAGCAGTGTGACGGTATGGTTGTATTTGAAAGTCAGGAAAGCTCCTAAACAGAGGCATTTCGGATAGTCTCTGGCTGGGCTTAACAGGAGGTGTGAACGTAAAGACAAGTGTAGTGTATGTAATTTGTGGACACTCTAAGCATTTATTCTCAGTCGGATTTGTACCAGGCGGAGCAGGGGAATATATAATATCCATTTCACATTATAGATGCGCTGCGAATGTCTTTAATATTTCCACAATGTCATGGAAACAGAAGCGGCCTCAAAGAAGCTAGTGAAGCCCCGATGTTTCTATCCATTCTAACAATAAGATCCTACCACCAGAGTAGAACTGTTGTAGATATCTGCGTCGTGGTGGTAGTAAAGGAAATATAACAGGTTTATCAGTCGCATTGATCATATAACAGAAAGATAGACCTGCGGGTAGGGTCTAGACCGAATGAGATATGACAATGATAAGCATTCCTTCAATCTCATTCATTGATGTAAGAACCTACATCAACGATGTTCATTCAAGGTATGCAAGACAGAACCTCCTCTAGAAACCCTGGTAATTTACTTAGCACCTGGCACCCTGGGCTAAGAGTTGAGACCAAAAGGGGCAGCCTTCAAAGAGTCGCGACCAGGCTTCTTTGTTTACAAGCAGTGGGAGATTTTCCTCTACCCTCTCTCAGTCTCCCCTTTATTTCTTATTTGAACCACAAGTTTAGTTTCTTCATACCAGCCATTCACCAGAAAGACAGGTATGTCAGCCTAGCCGAAAGGAGAGCGTGTTCCAGTTTCAGTCAATATCGATGCGTCCAACCACTGTTCTCCGTCTCCGTCGCTCGGTGATTGAAGTTGAGCGAAAATTTTCCTGTGGACCAGAATCAAAGGAGATATTCCGTTCCAACAAAGGATTACCGCCATTCCGCAACATACAGTACGTTGGCCAGAGAACTTTTGAAGATACCTACTTCGACTGCCAGCGACTGCTAACCACGAATGGAATCTGGGTTCGACGACGCAACGGCGCCTGGCAAGCCAAAGTGAGAACGGACCATTCGAATTCCACTTACACTAACTCCCGATTCGAAGAGCTCTCAAAACCGAGCGAAATCTTGAAGTTGGTTCAAAGTTTCAGGCGTGAAGTGGGATATCTCCCTACAGAGGAGAGTGGCTGTGACGTGAGAAACTCTGGCCTAGAAGTGATGGCACGGTTCACGACGTATAGGGACATTTGGAAGTTCGACGAGAGATTCGAGGTTGTACTGGATAGGACTGATTTTGGCCACTGGGTAGGCGAGGTTGAATTACAACAGGAAGTCAACGTGGACGACGACGAGACGAAAGCCCTAGCCCAACGGCATGCCAAATCTGCAGAGATGGACGAAGACATACAATCCTTTATGGAACACTATCGATGGGCGTTCCCAGTTGATAACCCGGTTGGCAAGCTGTCCGCGTATTTTGCAAAGCGTTAGTCAGGCTACCATTGAAAAACTAGCAGCATAAGCCAGGAGCTCAGGCCCAAAGAATTGATGTGAATTCAATGTTCTATGTCGTTGAGATGTCTATTCTATCTTTTGTTTATCAGTTCTCAAGTCTTCTTAAGGGATAATAATTATATAATCAAATTTACCACGTGACCTCTATTTTTATCTGGTCCAGAACTTTTGAAACGTCTTGAAGGAATCAAAACAAATCCTACAATACTTCGACCTGTCAGGGTGAAGAAAAGGGGGTTACTGACGCTCAAAACAATACTATAAAGAGAGACGATCTACAGACTTTACTCGCCAGTCTGCTTCCAGGTCCTGGATCAATTCCCATAAACCAACCGCCTCGATGGCTGTCTCAAGTATTGCCATATATTAGCTCGCCGCTATAGATGCACAAGAAGCTGTGTTAAGGTTTCCTGACAGCGACATAAGTTACGGGAGCACAGGAATGATTTGGAATCCAAAGCCACTTTTTCAATATCGTCGCCTGCTTTGAATGCTCTTACCACCGCGGCAAAGGGTGACTGGCGTGAGGTTAGTCCCGGGATTAGAGCAGGCCGCGCTACATATAAATCCTCCACCAAACCACCATCGACGAAAACGAGGAAAAGCTGCTCTGTAGCTACCCACAGGCGGGAGCGACAAAAGAAGAGCTGGTGATTATCTATTATTGGCATTGTCCCTCCCTGAAGATGGCGGAAGCTGGTCTCCAATCGCAAGCCGACCCGTACGGCGATACCCTGGAGACGCTGTGGGAGCGATCGAAAAAGAAACTTCCGTTTTTGAACAATGATTCCAAAGAACCACATGGTAAGTCGCAGGCATGTCCACTCACAATTTGGAATCCAGATGCATAGTCCCTTTTTCTCCTCCCCTTTCTCGACTTTGATGACGGGAAATCGACGGAGTACTCTCTTCGTCTTTGTGGCTCTTATCTTTTGATCGCCCCCTATTCGCCATGTCTAGCCTCTGGCTCTCCCTCTCTCCATGACCCAAGCACGATGATCCCTTGTACCCCAAGACACATGCGAAAACCGCCTAGATTTGTCTTCCAAACGGGGTGGTGAGATAAGTTGTGGTAGCTCTCTGTTTCAAAAAGAAAAATCATTAGATATTTTTTCTTTCTGTCGAGCCAAAGGTCGACCAATATGCTATCTAGCAGCGGTGTACTCGATTCATATCACCATGTTACTCGTTTAGTTCGATATTTGATACTAAGATTGTGCCTCAGATTCAATTGCCGTTGATGACAGCGGTGATAAGGCCAAAACAGCGCATGAAAGGCGGCGGGACCAGGTCAGGAGAGCCCAACGGTGGGTAATTTCTATTTCAGCATCCTCCTCTCTATCTCTCCTTATGCATGACACCATCTGAGACTATTCCCATGATACAGTAATCATCGTGAACGAAAGGAGAAATACATCAAGTCTCTAGAACAAGAGCTACTCCGTCTTCGGGACGAGAGAGAATCCGTTTCCAGCGATACCAATCGACTAGCATCAGAAAACAACATTCTCAGAGAGATTATGCTTGCACATGGTATTCTCATGCCACAAGCCAAACCACGAGATCGCCTGGCCACTGTCACCGTTGTTGGTGAGCCTGGCTTCGGGCAGAGGTTGCAAGTTTCACTCGATGACGGACCGGATAAGATCCCTCCAGTATACCCGGAAGGGTTTGGATTGAAACTCAAACACAGGGTCTTCAATAAAGCAACGCGTTTCTTCATGTCATCACCCTTTGCGAACGAGTTTGCTTTGGATGAGCCTCGACCGGAGGAATTCAACAGTGAGCTCCAGATACGGCCAAAGAATGATCTAGATACACAGGGAGCCCAGACACATGGCTCCCCGCAACCTCACCCATATCACTTTGATTCAACCCAGGTTGCGGTGGATTTTGTGCTACTGTAATAATCCCTTCCGC
>JANTQJ010000651.1:0-12257 GCA_032989685.1 Arthroderma sp. PD_2
CAGCTGGTTCAGCCGGCCGAGCTGAGCCACAGCCCTGAACAGCCGGGGATCGCAGCCAGCCAGGTTCTCGAGCGCCCATTCGTCCTGGCCGGAGGTGGTGACGTCCAGCAGGCAGCCGTTCATCTGGCTGTCCCGGTCGTTGATCGTCGCCGTCATCGTGTCGAACCAGGTAAACATTCGCATAAACCACTTCATCACGTCAGAGTCGTTGCCCTTGCCCGCGCCACGGATGATGAACAGCTTCTTCACGCCCGCGAACTGGCTGCGGAAGGAGGCCAGTCCGGTATCGCACATGTGGAAGAGACAGAGCATCAGCAGGGTGGCAAAGACGGCGTCCGTCCGTCGTTGGACAGGGTCTGCCAGCTGGGCGTTGATTGATTTGATCGCCATCCCCTTGTGGTAGGATTCTTCCAGCAGCTGCTCCTCGGGCGTGGTCAGCCCAAAGGCCTCTTCAAAGTTCCGATCTGTCATTCGGCAGTGGGCCTGCAGCGAACGGCGCGAGGGGATGGTCTTGCCGGTTGACAGGCCCCAGTTCTTGCGCCGTTGCCGGAGATTACTTAGTGATAGAGCAGCGATGGCATGCTGCAGTGTCTCGCTGTCCTTGGCGAGTTCCAGAAGGTAGAGTCTGAAGGGGTTGGTAGGACTGTCAAAGGTGACGATCACCGGTGCGATGACCTCGGTATAGTACCCGATCAGATATCGCATCCGCGGATTCCGCCCTATCCACGTCGTAGAGAACGTCTGGTTTAGATAGAAGCTGTGGGGGGAGTAAGGGCGGACGTTGGCAGCCTGCTGCCAGTGCACTGGGACCTCAGACGAGGAGACTGATAACGCCCGTGTCCGTGACTGGTCGGACTCGTCAACCTCATCGTCTGGAGACCGTTTGCGAACCATTGCTGGGATGGCATGGTGAGATTCCAGCGGACTGCTATCAAAATTTGAGGCAGAATTACTGTAGGGAGAACCATAAGGTGATGCGAGACTCGAAAAGGCGACGCAGTTGATGCCCGTGGGTTCGACCTTGAGCGGCGCATGTACGGTCTGGTACACGGGCTGGCCGTATGCATCTGTATAGGTATATGGAGGGTATTGTGAGGTGGAGGAGTATGCAGGACTGGAGGTGGGCGATGGTCCAGACAGAGGTATTATCGGCTCGTTCGTACTACTACTTCGCGGAGGAGGATGAGGAGGAGGGGTCGCGTTTATAGCCGACCAGGGAGACGTCGGCGTCTGTATGAATTCATGTGTCCCTGCATCCTCGATCTTGGTCGACAGTAGTAGATCACCATTGCCAGCCACTGCCGGCTGCCTCCGTTCGGCTACTACCTCCACGCGTTCAGACGTAGACACCTCCTTTGGCACACTGCGCGGCGAGGCCTCTCCTCCGCCAGTTGCGGGACTGACCCTCTTCGCGCCTGAGATGGGCAACGAGAGCCCTCGCAGTTTACCCCGACTGGCCACTCCGATCCCCCAGGTCAACGTCGTCTTGTATCCGGAACATTGTCGCCCGAGATCGAGGCAGGGCGTACAGTATGGCCGTCGTCTGTCGCACCGTACCTGTCTGCTCGCGCAGGTGAAGCAGTCGTCCGCCGCACCACTGCCCACAGCTCTGCGGCGACGTTTGCGCGGCGCGGGAGACGAAGACCCTTCTTCCTTTGCGCTCGGCTTGCGTGTCTTTGCCGCAACAGGCTGAGTCGTGGCCGTCATGGCACCGTAACGATGAGTGGTGATAGTAGTTAAAAATGATTGTTGATAGTAGTGTAGCAGTGATGTGTAAAAACGGGTCAGTGAGGCAGGGCCGGTCTTGAATGCCTTAGGTGCAGTTGACGAGACGATAGGACATGGTCACCCGTTTTGACCGTTTAAATTCGAGGTGTTTATCTCCGTACTTCGATACTTGGATGTGATGGGCTCGTTCGATATCGAGATGTTGGATATGTCGATATGTCGATATGTCGATATGTCGATGGCGATTGAAACAGCTACGCACGAGGCCAAAAAAGAAAACTAGGCGCCAAATCGACTCCACCCGGACGACGATATCCGTGTCAGAATAATTAACCTATAACTCCGTGGTTTCGTCGGCGTCATGCGGCCGCCCGTTTGAAGGCGTTGGATGTGTGTTAAGGCGGTACGGTTCCGGCCAAGGGAAGAAATTAGCAAGACCAAGGGAGCAAGCAAGGAAGAGAGAGAGAGAGGGAGAAAGCGTGAGGCCTAGGAAGAAAAGAACGTCATGGAGGCGAGGATGCTGGTGACCGAGGATGGAGAATGGAGATGCAAGACAAGAGAAAAGACAAGGGGGCTTGAAGATGGGTCGGGAGGAGTCAGTCAGAGTAGAGTGAGAGTGAAAGGAAGTAACGGAGTAGGGAGTGGTTAGGTAAGCAGCGGTTTAGTCTTTTCGCTTGGTGCACCCCAGACCGCCTTTAGCCGAATAGGCAATAAGGTGGGTCCAAGAACTACTGACTAAGCGGGTCGGAAGGGAAATTGAGTCCTCCCATTGGTTGAACTGGGTAATGGGGGCGGGGCTACAGGGGACGATGATTGGTTGCCGAGTGCCAAGTGAGTTCTGCCGCTTTGACACGTGGTGGCACGTGTTCCTCGCTTCTAGAAAGAAAAAGAAGAAGACTAAAAGAAGGACGAGAAGGCGGACGAGACATTCTATGCGTCTTAATGTACTGAAGTATGGAGTAATATCCCAAGGCCAATTTAGCTATTAGACAATAAACAGAAGGTTTGCCTGTCGGAAGGTAGAAGACGATAAGAAAGGGAGACTGGATATCGTTGAAGGAAGGTAGATAAGGTCTGTATGTTCAGTGGAGAAAGATGAAAGATAAAAAGGTAAGGATGAAAACCAAGACCGACCAAAAGACAATAACACCGCCGCATGAAACACCCTAGAAATATAGAAGAATGAAATGCTGCCTAGCAGTCAAGTGTGGAAACCCCATTGCCAGTAGATCAGGACCATGACGATCTATGTATATCCAATACGTGGGAGCAATTTTGTATAAACAGGGAGGTAAATGTAAATGAAAGAAGAAGAAGAGATAGAAGAGGAATAAAGGAAGGACAACAGGTCTATGCGCTGTTGCGGTCTGTGGCTGGTGTGCTGATCATGTGGTCAGAGACACTGATGACTTCGACATCCTCGGGCGTCTCGGCCATGGTGCTGGCATAGAGCCTGCTGAAGGATGAGTCGGTGGAGAGCAGAGTGTACGGGTCGTCGTACTCGAGCAACTCTCCGCCATCCAGCAGAGCGACACGGTCAAAGTCAAGAATCGTGTCGAGCTTGTGGGCGACGGCGATGATGGTGCGTGACGAGAGCTTCTCGCGGATAACTCGCTGCATGATCTCGTCGGTCTTGTTATCGACACTACAGAAGGGAAAAAAACGCCGTTAGTATATATATTCGGCGCATTTATTTCATTCGGGCGCATATATTCAGATGTGCTCGGGTTTGGTTGGGTGGCGGTTGGCATCTGCATATGATGCCGAGGCCAAGGTTAAGGGAGGGCAGGGCCGCCGGGGTGTTTAAAAGGTTAACTTACTTGCTGGTTGCCTCGTCGAGGATAAGTATAGTGCTTGGCCGCAGAATTGCCCGGGCAAGACAGAGAAGTTGTTTCTGGCCGTGAGAGAGATGGAACTCGTCAATGTCAGTGTCCAGTCCACCCTTCTCATTTATGACATTCCACAGCTGTACACTCTTAAGAGCAGAGATCATGGCATCGTCGGCCAGTGTGCTGGATGGGTCAACGTTGAGCCGCATGGATCCCTTGAGGATGAGTGCGTCCTGCGACACACCAGTGATGCGGGAGCGGATTTCTTGACGGGGAATCGTGCTGAGGTCAATTCCATCGATGGAGATGCTACCGCCGCTCAGTTCCATCATGCGGAAGACCGTTAGGATAAGAGAACTCTTTCCACTATTATAGTCACATTCTTAATTAGTCTCCGATTCTCGACGGGATCAGGGGTGTGAGTGTGGGGATACATACCTTCCAGTTCTACCGCAGATTCCGAGTTTCTCGCCAGGGCTGACGGACAGGGTAACGTTCTTAAGGATGGGTTCGCCTGGTCGATACTCTGCAGACACAGACTTGAACTCAATGCCACCTTGGGCAGGCCAATTGGGTGGGGGCTGAGTGGTTTCGGTGTCCTTGTCTTCAGACGTGGCCGTCTCGTTGAACACCTTGATACGGGCAATAGCACCAATGTGAGTTTCAAGCGTGGTCCAGAAGGTGATGAGCAACTTGATACTTTGACTGAACTGGATGACGTTCAGGAGAGCGACACCGGCATAGCCACCACTGATGGTACCCCGGAGCTTGACGACGAGAACGATGAGCAGTACGGCAATGCCGGCGACAACCAAGTCGAGGACCAGAGTCAGCCATCGCTGCACGGAGAAGAGGAGGTAGAATGGCTTTTGAGAGCGGTCGAGGAGTTTACGGTTCTTCTTCTCCAGAGCTTCTTGCCATCCAAAGGCACGGATGGTGGCTAGGCCGTTGAGACATTCGGTGAACTGAGAGTACAGAGGGGCCTTGGCTTCGAGATCCATGAATCGGAGCTGTCGAGAGGTACGGAGATAGTACTTTTGGATGAAATATAGTGCACCCAGTATAAGCGGGAAGGCAATTGCTGCATACACCGATGCAACGCCGATGATGATCATCTGGGCAAAACACAAGACAAAGGCTGTTGCCAGTTAGTTCGAGTTCATCCAATATCTCAAAGGGCGAAGGGGGTTCTTACTTGCGAAAGTGTTGAGGGCAGCAACTGGCAGTTCCATGTCGATGAGCTGCAAGTCCTGACTGAATCGGTTCATGGTCACACCCTGGTCAGTGGTAGAGAAGAACGATAGAGGAGCGGACAGAACGGTCTTCAGGAGTGTCAGATGGAAGGCCTCTCCAGACTTGGGGACCATGGTGATGATCATCTGCCAGGAACCAAGGATGAGAGAGACGATGGCAAGGACACCAAGCATCACATAGATACCCAGATAATAACCGAGTCTCTCATATGGTGCTTCGACGTTGGCGGCAGCCCACCATTTCAACCAGATAGCTATTACTGCCGTTAGCATCGCCCTGCGAGACGGATGGACATGAGTGATGACTTACTTGGGAAAGAAATACAGAACACGAATGCGCTGATGAAGAACATGAAGACGATAGTCGTTGGCCAGCCGATGGATCGCGCATAGTACAGATATATGGCCATATCACCCATTCGTCGATTAGCGGCAGCTTCGAGCTCGTCAGAGGTTTGAGGGACATCAGTGGTGACAACAGCCTTGGGAAGGGGACTCTCTGGCTCTGGCTTGAACAGCCAGTCAGGAGATGGAAGGTTGAAGGTGGAAACATAGCCGCCGGAAGCATTGAGCTCGTCGAATTTTCCTTGTTCGGCAATCCGGCCTTCGGCATCTAGAGCAACAATATGGTCGGCATACGGGATACGCTTGGCTAGAGTGATATTAGCAAGGAATTTCTTCAACCCAATACTTCCCACCAGATGGGAATCAGCTTACGCGATGACGAGGTGATGATGACGGTGGTGCCAAGTCGGCGCAGTAATCCTTCTTCTCCAAGCAAATGGTGGAAGATGTGGTTCTCAGTCGCAGCGTCGATTCCACTCAACACATCGTCAAGAATGAGGACATCCTTCTGAGCATAGACAGCTCGGGCAAGTGCCTAGAAGTGCTGGTTAGTTAATGGCTCAAGACGAAACAAGCCAAGCGAAATAACGAGACAAAACTTACAATACGCTGACTTTGGCCACCGCTGAGCGCGATACCCTTGCTTCCGACAATCGTCTGATCGCCGCGAGGAAGCTGTCGAAGATCCTGCGCGAGACCACAGGCGCGTACAACAGAAGAATACCATTCTTCGTCCCAGTCCAACACAGCAACAATACTCTCCTTGATAGTCTCGTTCATGTGCCAGGCAGTTTGGTCACAGAAGGCAATGTTCATGGAAGCAACCTCCACAACTCCTCCGAGGCAGAGGACTTCACCAAGAATGGCTTTGAGGAGAGTGGATTTACCGCAGCCAACTGGGCCAACGATGACGGTAGTCTTTGAACGGGGGCAAGTCATGTTAATGGATTTCAGGACCGAGCCCTTTTCATTCTCCCATGCGAAGCAGCCATCGCGGATAGCAACTGCGTCAATCTCGGGGTTGGAAAGGGCCATTCCCTTGAATGGGAATGAATTACCAGATTTCATCGATTTGATGGTTGGTGTCGTGGAGCTACGGGCGGTCTTTTCATTGGTCTTAGCGGCATCCTTATCAGATAGAGCGAGTGTCTGCTGGCTGAGAGAGAAAAGGTTGATGCGCTCGTCGGGTTGGCGTCTGGAATCAACTCGGGGAGCTTTGTCTAGGAACTCCTGGATACGGGTGAAGCATCCAACTGAGCCGAGGAATGTTACCAAGGACATGATTAGGGACTGCAATGGTTCCGCTAAAAGCGCGAAGAGAGACAGCGAGGTGAACACCCGACTAATGTCAAGGACCGAGTTGCCGCCACCATTCTTGTTGATCGCGGCAAAGACAGCAAAAGTAATTATCGGCCCGAAAACCTGAGAAACAAATGCTGCAGTGGTTGATCATGATCAGCAACGAGCAATACATTTAGAATCGGGCGGTGTGGCTTACCAAAACCCATATTCCAGATCAGGAGTTTACGAAACTTCTTCGAAATGTTCAATTCCTCCAACCTCAAGTTGTGCAAGTTTGTTAGCAGGATTTCCTTGAGACCACACATCTTGACGCCTTTCATGGAACCGAGCATGACACTGGTAGCAGAAATACGGCGTTCGATGGCTTCTAACCACAAAGCTTGATGGGCCATGACGAAGTTCATCGCGATAACAGAACCGAACAGAGAGACTGCAGCCCAAGGTCAGTACATGGGGAACAGAATGGAGAATGCTGATGCTAAGATAAACTTACGGATAGATACAGCGATTGGGACCACGCAAGCGACACCAAGCTGCTTCTGGAGCAAGAAGATGGCGATACCGACTTCAGCAGCTGCCGCCCAGAGTTCGTGCATAGACTGCCATCCTTGAACGATACGCTCGATATCGGCACTCATAAGGGTCATGGACGAGGCTGGGTCAACATCTTGAATGTTAACGTCGGTTGCTTTGCGATAAAGCATGGAGATTAAGCCACCGCGAACCATGGTAATGGCACGGTAAGTCAAATGCTGATATTGACCCATGGAGACCTGGAATTCAAATTTAGTACAAACTCGCTGGACAGCAGAACAGGAACTGGTACTTACTGCCAAGCCGACATAAACAATGACATAGGCAAAAATTAGCCCATACCCCTGGTTGGTGGTATGCTCAGTGATTGGTTCAGATGCAAGGAGGATTGCTCTGTTCAACAGGAATGGTTGAGCAAACAAAAATCCGATGAGACAAAGTCGTGGGAAGACAATCGAAAGGATTGGCCACTTCAAGACCTTGAAGGTCACGAGCAGCAACGAATTCGGTGTCTTTGCTTTCACTATACAAGGAGAAAATGTTATTTCTCACGGTTCCCGAAGGCAACGGAGTCTACTTAACGTACCTTTCTCCCATGCAGCATTCATCCGGTTGTGGACATTCTCAGAGAACAAATGCTTATCCAGCTCATACAAATCCTCCACGAAAAGGAGTTTGGAGAAACCTTCCCAGAAAAGAGCATTGACCCAGAGGAAGAAGCTTCGGTTGAGAATACCAGCAGTGGCCTCTGGTGGATAATCTTTGTACTCTGGCTTGAGCATGAATTTCTTTTCCGCGACCTCAAGCAACAGGATGACAAATTTCAAGGCAACCGTGGCAGTGAAGCCCCAAGCAATGATTTGACCAGAGTCGGAATCATCTCGCAGCCACAAGGTCCTAGCTCGAGCAATGTCGAAAAACAGCGTGAAGAAGAAGAATAAATTGAGCATCAAGGATGGAGTGACCGTATAGAGGTGTTCAGCATACGAGAGGAGGACAAAGAGGACGGAACCAGCAAGTGTGAGGGCATTCGTCGCAATTGAGACTTGGGTCCTATCGACATGTGGCCGAGTCCAAAGAATCACAAGCAAAAGCTGCAAACCACAATATGCTGCAAGAGAAGTCTATCAAGCAACACAACCATGAGCAAGCCGTCCCAACCTATGGATTAAAGGGGATATCCAACGAGAACACTTACAATCTTGATATGAATAAGGGGGCTATCTTCCACCTTTCGCTTCTTTTTGAAAAGGTAGGCAATGCGGAACGGCGAGAGCAGGATCATGATACATAACGGTACCAGCGTGAGGATGCTCTCCTCAAAAAGAAGAGTGAAATCAAATTGCCCGCGGCATTGTTTAGCCCAAGGGCCAAATGTGTTGTCTATCTCTGGACAGGACATGTTGACCGACGCCATGATGCCTGGACTTGATACCAGGAAATCAGGGAAGTGCTCAACAATGAGCAGGAAGGAAGAGAAGAGTCTCGGTGAATATAATTTAGATCTCACACAGTCTTACAGACATGGACTGGGAGGGTCTTCACTTTTGAATCAAGTGGGTAGGCACTAACAGAGGAGAAGGAGGGAAGATCTATGATGGAGAACAAGCCACAAACTCCGGGGCCAGGGAAGTCAATGGAATGGAGAATTGAAACAGAAACAAAGGGGAAACTCGAGGACAGTTTATCTTCAACTTCCAACGGAGCTGTGAAGACCCCGAAGAGTTTTCCTTTTTCAGCTGAGCTATGACACTGCCATTGGAATCATGCCGAGCCTGCCCGTCACGCTGCTCGCGATTGGAGCTATGCACTATTTTGAGAGTATGGTGTGGAATGCTATCACGCTGTGCCGTTTAACCTCTCCATTCCCGGAAGGTGACCATGTATCTTCGTATTGACTATACGTCTAGCTTACCCTTGATATTATCTTCTATTTTTAATATCAAGGAAAAAGATGAGCTTGGAGGGATGATGATGGTGGATCTTCTACCCCCCTAGCTATCCTTTCCCAGCCTGGGGTTCAAGAAGCCAGAAAAACAAAAGCTGCAAAATTGAAGCTAGATCAATGGAGAAGAAGCGGAAAAAAAAAGGAAAAAGAAAAACAGGGGCGAAACGAGAGCCAGATGAGGGCAAAAGAGGACGAGACAAGGCGATATACCAGGAAAGGTCGTGCGGCAGGGATTGGTTGATACCCGCAGCCTATATCAAATGAAAAGGCGCAAATATGGACAAAATGACCATAACAGCAGCTTTGGAGCGCATACCCGGACACCACAAATGGCAATTCGAAATCCTTCGTCCTCCGGATATCTGAGCAATCTGGTCACGCAACGGCGGAGGATCACCCTAGCAGCCGGGGCTCAAACCGACGTGTGAAGCAACATGCTTGACGCAAGTCAGGAGCCAGTGGTTGATTGAGAGGCGTGGACGATCGCAAAAAGAGAGAGATGGAGGAAAAAAGAACAAAAAAAGAAAAGAAAAGAAAAAAACGATGGTGTTTGACATAAGCCACGTTCTATTTTGAAAATTGAGAGGTATCAGTACATTCACGAAAAAGGTTAATCGGATGCGTTGAATTTGAGTATGGAGATCTGGCTGGGCCAAGCTTTCCTAGGGTGTTTAGGCGAGAGGGCATGGGGGTAAGCACTTGTAAGTACTTCAATCGAACAGCGGTGGATCAGCCGGGGGGGTGGGAGTGGGCAAGGATTATATTAGAAAATACGATCCTGACTTTTGTACCTAGGATTAGGGAGCAAGGAAGCAAGGGGACGAAAAATAGTGCAGAGTATATACCCACGTCGGGCAAAATACTTATGGAGTACAAAAAAAAAAAAGGTTTTATAGTATACCCAGATAAAATATACATGTCAGCACGATAATTGAACTAAAATAACAAAAATGGGAAAATGCAGGTTAAGTTCTGACTCGAGCGTCTGAGAAGCAGTTTGCTCAGCCTTACTAGTCGCGAAGATCATCGTGGTCAGCGCAAATAGAAGCAGATAGGCCGAACTGTAATAGCGTCAGTGATCGACCACAGCCACCAACTGTCGCTAAAACAGTCTGACAGCGACCGATGGCCAGCCATGGCACTCCACGTTGAAGTGTTCGCCGCCGCCTGGTTCGCTCGCTGGCAAAAAGGAAGGAAATTGGCACAGTTCTCCTCCGTTCCTCTGCACCGGTCCCCGCGTGAATGGTTAGTTGAAATCCTCGCATTCGCGTGGCGTCATGAGGATTGGGCAAACGTATACTAACTTCCGGATTACACATTATCGGGGTGTGAATCAGGGGGCCCACTACTCGTATAGGTACTTATACGCAACTCAGAACCTGCTTCCCACTAACGACCATTCTCTATTAATATTGCTTTCCACTCCACCGCAAGGCCCTGTGAATTGTCTATACTCCGCATGGGTACATGCAATAGCGGCTTGCATGGTTCGGAGGATAGCGAGCACTAACACTCGGATAAGCTTGAGAAGCTAAAAACAAAAACAGAAAAAGAACCTGAGCCTCCTCGGCCCAGGTAGCATGGGCCATCGCGTATACGGAATACTTGGCCAACCAGGGGCCTCAGTCGGAGGCTGAACGAGCTCTCGTCGTTGGTGCGGGTGCGGGACGAGCGGCCGTGGTTTGCTGGCTGGATGAGGGCAAATTTCGGACCCGACTACAGGCTAGAAAAATGCATCTGCAGACATACCCTGACCTTGCAGTGGCCAAGTTTGGCGAGTAGCGGCAAGAGGGCATGGGCTGTCTCGATGGTAAAGCACAGCATGATCTGGGCCTCCTCTGTGACTACCCCACGGAAGAGTAAATGTTCCTCTGGAAATTCAAAAAAGCAGAAACAAAACAAAAGAAAAAGAAAAGAAAAAAGAAAAGGGCAGGAATCTTGCGATCTGTACGACTTGAGAGGCTGCACAAAACATATCATCTGGCTTCTTTTACCGATTATTCCTTAGCGAGTGTGTGGTTGAGAGAACGAAAGCGAGAGGAGTGCCATGCATAAAGCCCGCTTTTTCCTCTGATTCTTCCCATACCATGAAACATACTGTTTCCGCGTTTCCGCCCTTCATGCATAATAAGAAGGCAAAAATAGTCATGCTGTCCGGTCTTTCGATTGCTTTGGTTACATAGGCAAAAGGAAAAAAGGCCTCTCCAACTGCACTCCGGTGCTGATGCTTCTCGGATGGCGGGCGGCGAGACTGATGATTCCTGATAGAACTTTTCTTACCTATCTCCCGCTTTGCGACCCTGGTGGAAAAGTATCTCCTGCTATTTTCCAAGAATAGAAACACTTGTCGTGTTGACCTGCTGTCGTCTCGTAAACCACGGCTTTCTTCTTTGATGTTGATGCTACACAGTTGCTTGTCGCCATGTGGTACGGGGCAGGCGTCGTGTGGACGGAGAGCAGCAAGAGAGAGGGCAATGCCTGTCGAGATTAGTGTATAAACTGTTGAAAGGGGTGGGGTGAGGGCGGGTTGGAAGATAAATTTGGAATATTGCCAATGCCCACGTTATTCTCCTGCAGGATATTGATTTGATAGAACGACTGATATCCGCCATCGTTCTCTCAAACACCGTCCGGCCTTGGAAGCCCGAGACCAGGCCACCATCCAGATGATATCCCAGCCCGAGCGCTCTCCCGCAAGCCCCAAGGGCGTGGTGCGGAACCGTCCATGGTGGAGGTGCGAATCCCAGTCATGTCCCGCGCGCTCACCATGGACGTTGGGCTTATCATCGTCCTCGAAATAAGGCTGTGTGGATTATTTCTCGAGATCAAGGAGATTTATCCGGACCATGTTTGTTAATTAGTGCAGTTACCAAGAATAGAACAGCATTTCGATTGCTCGCCGCCCCCCACTTAATCGAGCCTCAATGAGTTTGCCCGGCGTGATTGGCCGAGAGCGCGTGAAGAATGGTGTATTTTTATACTGACATCCCGTGCTGGACACTTAAGCTGCGGAGCCTGGGACAGACTGGGACGGATATAGCCAGCCAGTCGAGATGATTATTCCTTGGGACCTCAGTTATTCGAGGGGCGGCACCTCGAGATCAGGCTGGCAGGTTGACCTAATCAAGAAAACCAAGGCACAGAGTTGTGAAGGAGTATCCGTATTCCGTCCATGCAAGTGCATCCGTGACCAGCGGCAGGCTGACCAAACCCGCCCCGTAAAAAACGGTTGAAAGCAAAGGGCCAAAGTGGCCAAAGTGGCCAGAGTGGCTGTGTCCGGTCTGTCTATCTTGCCCATCGCTGGTCTCGTAGTTTTCT
>JANTQJ010000652.1:0-12250 GCA_032989685.1 Arthroderma sp. PD_2
ATTCTCAGTCTTCTCTCCAACACGCTCGACGGAGAACTCGTTCAGTGCTCGATTGTCGCCACTGAGCTGGACCATGCTTGACCGCCATCTGCGTGGTCCGTAGGGGTCATTGACCGAATTGGCCGACACCTGAGCTTCCTGGGAGGTGTCTGCGGTAGTGAGACTGTCCCGCTGTCCATCAGGGACAGCTGCTTCTTTACCAGTCTGCTTGTGGGTTGGAGGTTGCTGCAAGTACGGGATGAAGGAGAGGACACTATGTTCAGCAGCCGCTGCTGGCATACACGTCCACTACTCAACATTAGCAAGCTTTGGCTGAAGAAGATAGACGGACGATAGCAAGTAGGAGATACGCACCCATTGACTGAATCCTTCCTTGTAGCCTAGAGGAAAGTAGCTTGATGGTTGTTTGGCTTGAGATGTCTGTTCCGCCGCTTGCTGGGCTGCAAAAGGGCGAGCTTCGGCGGGCTGCGCAGAAGCAGTCGAGGCCATGGCTGCGTTCGACCAGCCGTCAGGATGAGTAGAGGAAGAGGAAGACTCGAACTGCGCCTGCGAGCGAGCGCTGCTGCCGGTGCTCAGCGTCGAGGAAAAGGGATGGTGATGGGCAAGATGGGCGGCGTCGAGTAGTGGGGGACGCGAGCGAGCAGCCTGCAACAACGGAAGCGCTGAGATTCTGCTTGAAGACAGCTTGACAGACGCAAGACGGAGTGACAGAAGGGCCCTGTCACTCTTTATAATAGAGTAGTTTTCCACTTGGAGAGAAGAAGAAGAAGATGAAGAAGAAGCGAGCTCGGAAGCTGTTTTCGTGCTGGGGATAAGCCGGAGTTTGCGCAGATTTGGCCGACGGGCGAACGCGCAGGCAGCACCGATAATCAAGAGCTGCAGACTTTGGTGGCGCAGAACAGTAGAACAGTAGAAGAACAGTAGAAGTAGAAGTAGAAGTAGAACAGTAGAAGCAGAACAGTAGTAGAAGTAGAACAGTAGAAGTAGCAATTAGATAGATAGAGAGTAGAGAGAGTAGCCATGGTAATGAGGAGCGTCTTGGGGAAGAACATCTCGGCTTCAACAACTTCATCTTCATCTTCAACTCGACTTCCTTTATAGCCTCACCACCTGCATCACGGCTATTCTTATCTCCAGCTCAATGACCGTCCTCTAAGCCACTACGATAGACAGCTCCCAACAGCACTCCTCCGTATCATGTCCCGAGAAGAGACTATCCCATGTCGCAACTCGACCAGATCGTGAAAGGCGCTCCGCCTCCTGAAATACAGGTTCACCAGCCTGACAGCCTGAGCAAGACGCCGTCGCCGTCTCTCACCTCCTCCCTGTCCTCGACGCCGCAAGATTCGACCGAGATACCAGCCTCGTCCGTCGCTACCGTCGCCCCCGACCCGCTCTCTGCTCTGCCCTCCTCCCCGCCGCAGATATATCTCAACCTGCTCATCGTCGAGACCGCCCTGCGCTCGCAGTACCTCGCCCTACGAGCCCGGAGACGGCAAAACACCTTCTTCCTCCTCCTGCTGATTCTCTGGATCGTATACTTTACCTATGCCTTGTTCTTTCGGCCGCGGGAGGATGGACGAGGGCTCGGTGGTTCGGTGTACTGGGTGGTAGAAACTGGCGAAAAGGTCGCCCTGACCGGCGGAGTGGTCACCGGCATCCTCATCTGGGGAACCGGGCAGTGGGAGCGTGGTCTACGATGGCCCCGGCGGTGGTTGGGCGTCACCAATCGTGGTATCAGAGGGATGAACGCAAAAGTCATCGTCATCCAGGGCCCCTGGTGGAAGGAATTGCTTTCCTATCTATCCTTCCTATTCCCCTACTCGGCCTTCTTCCCTTCAAACACATCCTTCCACTACGTCGAGTATGAAAAGCCGCCGGTGCCGGCTGCGGCTGGGGAGAGGGAAAGGCCTCCCAATCGCAGACGTCGTGGAAGCTCGGTGACGAGTCTACGCCAGCAGCCAGACGAAGAGAGTAGGATCGGAGTAGAAGAAGACCTGGCACCCGGTGGTGACTATATACGGCTCCTCTTACTCCCCAAATCATTCTCTCCCGCCTTCCGCAAGAACTGGGATGAATACCGGACAGATTACTGGGAGAAGGAAAACGAACGACGGGCCCGTCTACGCCAGAAGATCAAGGAATACTCCCGCCAACACGCCAGAGCTAATGCCGGCTGGCTCTGGTGGGCGAAATGGAGATACTGGAAACGAAGCTACAACCGCGCGATACCCGTGATAAGCAAGAGTGGACGGGATATCGAAAAGTACTCCCTGCATAAATACTCCCAATCCCGCCACTTGAACGAGAGGGAGAAACCCCGTAGAACGCCTCCGTATTCCGACTCGCATACGCACTCCAGGACATCGTCTCGAAGCTCGACACCACATCCTGTCTCCGACGTCGAGGATAGGATACCGCTTGACCGTGAGCGAAGGTCCTCGGTCTCCCGTCGGGGCAGTAGTGGAGCTGCAAGTATGCCGAAGAGAAACAAGTCGATCTCTCAAACTGGTTCGAGCAGGTTTTCGACACCTCTGACGCCGTTGTCACTCAGGAAAGAGGCCAAGGATGAGGGTGTCATCAGCGAGCCTTCATGAGGGGGAGCTGGTCGGCCATGAGTAGATGGGAAGAACGTAACTATTTACGTGTGTAAGAACAATGGAAACTGTCTGTTAAAGCTCATCGTTCTACTGCATCAGAAAGCGTTTGGTTAATATATATAGCCTGTTTAGCATTAATCAATAAACTGCCGTGTAATGATTCATATATACGTCCCTGAGTGCGAGTCAGTTTTTTTTTGCCTTAAGGTAGTTCATTATTTCTATTTTGATATTTCTTTGAAAAAAAGATGACATGACTTTGGATCAATAGGAGGCATCTCAGGACCAGGTCTATTCGCCGTAACTCATTACAAAAGTCTACCAGAAAGATAGGCAGACAGACAACATTAGGTAGATCACAGCCGATAAACGGTCTCATCGCCGAGATACCTATGAAGAGGTCAGTTCCTGTGCTCAGTTAGGATGCCCAGAGAAGGGAACTTACATGATTTCAATTCGGTCGTTCATCACAGCCAACGCCTGAAGCGCTTCAGCCAATTCAAACTCATCATCCCCGGGTGGCACCGACGAGTTCACTGCTTCGACTAGCAACTGCACATCGGCAGAGTCTCCCTGGAACAGATCAGACCTCATGAGAGGGCCAAGGGCAGTTCGGAAGGTTCTCAGACGGGCTGGCGGGAGAGCAGGTAGGGAAGCAGATGCTGCAATCGCATTCGTTAGGATATCGGCTTGAGATTCGGTATTGCCTGTTTCCTGAGACTCGAGAAGCTGTGACGCCGGTTTTGACGAAGCCACTGACATTCGCGATTGGGACTGCGTTTGTTGGCTTCGCGATGACCGCTGTCTACTCTCAGGGGAGGCATTGTATATTCCATCTGGATCATCGTCATCATCTGCACCACCATTGCCGCCAGGCGTAGGCGTGGCCCTTGAGCCCCTGAGGCCAGATCGGGCACTGGATCGAAGCCCGGTTGCTGACTGCGCTGTTCTCCTGCGCGGTGTATATTCGCCTGCATCGTCGTTATCGGAATCCTCTGAATCTGAATCTGACTCTGGTATGTTGGCGGTTTTGCGCCTTTTACGTCTTTCATCCTCAACCACCTCTTTAAACAGGGCAAATCGGAGAATGGCCTCGGCAGCTTTTGCGTCCTTTTCATCTACTCTGTTGGAAAGGCGGGCCTTTGCGTGAGCCGTGGAAAGACGGATTAAGGTCTCAAGAGTACGTGCAGTCATGGGGGAAGTCTTTCTCTGGTTCCCGAGGAGGTCATCGTTTCGGAGGGCCGAGTAAGTGCTCACAATATGGTCGGCAGCGCCTTTGGTCAAGACTGGTTTAATTCGGGATTTGGCGTACTGAATATACTTCTTGACAAAAGGCAAGCTGAGCACTTCCACCTTCTTTCCGCCTCTTCTGCCTGTCTGGGAAATACCAGCATGAAGCATTACATTGAACTTCTCATATACTTCAGTGGTCCTGTTTGAGTCCTGGCTTTCTTCCAGACCGACTCCGAGACTGGAACCAACCTGTTCGCGCACAGGAGCTCCTTCTTCCTGCCTTGGATCACGGTACTGATGCATTCGCAGTACGTGTTCAGAAACAAGTCTGTCTCTGGTATCGTCGATATCATCCGTCACCACAAAGAGAAGATCGAAACGGGACAAAAGGGAGTCAGGCAATGCAATGTTTTTATGCGGATCCTTATGTGTGTCGTATTGCCCAAAGATCGGATTCGCGGCCGCGATAACACTGCACCTAGCATTTAGAGAAGTATGGATGCCAGCCTTTGCAATTGTGACAGTCTGTTGTTCCATAACTTCGTGGATTGCGACTCGATCGACATCACTCATCTTGTCAAACTCATCAATACACACCACTCCTCTATCACCCAAGACCATAGCACCGGCTTCGAGCCGACGCTCTCCTGTCTCCTTATCCGTGGTCACTGCTGCAGTAAGACCGACGCCAGACGAACCTCGACCAGTGGTAGCAATGGCTAACGGGGCAGTGTTGAGAACGAATCGTAGAAGCTGGGATTTGGCCGTGGATGGATCGCCGACCATCAATATATTTATATCTCCACGTAGATGGGTTCCATTGTCGAGGTTCTTTTCCATGCCTCCCAGGAGCATCAGCAAAATAGCTCTCTTAATGTAGTCGTGTCCGTAAATACTCGGTGCAAGAGATTGGGAGAGTAGATCAAATATATTCTTCTTCTTTGCCAATTTGTTAATGTTTCTAACATCAGTGTCGGTTATTGTGGGTTGGACGATTCCTCCGCCGGACTTGGAGGCAAGGTGTATGATGTTATTTGCGAGAACAACAGTGCGGAATGTCGCGCTGCCTGAACTTGTGTTTCGATTTCCCAGCGATCGATAAACCCCTACAAGTTGTATCCTGTCACCAGGCTTAGCTCTGTCAACCAAGTCGTCATCAAGGATAACATCAACACCACGGGGAAGCTGGCCCGCAGGTGCTCTCTCCGGCATTTCTTGGATGGATATCATTTGATGGTCTCGGTATTTACAATACCCATACTCAGTTATGAGCTTTGCAATAGATTAGTAAAAGAGCCAGATATGAATACTTCGGGGCAAAGTCGCTTACTGCATCTCCATGCTCATCTTGCTGTGGGTATACATTTAGACTGGCAGATCCACTGGCAGTCATAGTTTGATCTTGATATGTCCTCGCTAGAAATGACTTCCCTCTGGGGTTGTAATGCACACTTCTGATAACTTTTGGTCGGACCAACGAACACTTTGTCACAATTCCCTCAAGCGCGATCATCCGATTGAGATGCGATGAACTGAGCGTTCGGGGATTGCAAGCGTATTCACCAAATGCGCCAACATACGCGCAATAGTATTCCTATCGGGAGGTTAGAGCTAGGTTCGCTGGGAAACCCGAAAATATCATTGGCAGCTCGACATACAGTTTCATCCGATTCGTCTCTTCTCGGTTGGCTGGCAATCGTCGTGACGATTTCTCGTAATGCTTGATCGAACGCCTGGCAATAGGCAAAGGGAGAGGTAAGGAGGCTATCTGGAGGTAAGAAACAACCACTTCCAAGTATTTTGATAAAGGTTAGACAAACCCTTTCGCTAACTCTGGGCTGTGGGCTCGGATATCGTCAATGCTAATCTAGAGACGGGAGTATCAGCATTATTTTCATTTATTCTTTGGACTAATTCTTTTTCCGGAACACGACACAATGCATCCATACCGTGAATCGACGAAGCCCTCGATTTATCATCACAGCTATGTCTGCGCGGTAACTAATAAAGGTGTTAGAATTGGCCAATCTCTAAACTGAGCGACAAGCACAAAAACCTTCTAGCTCGTGGGTCAACTGCGAAATGAAAAACTGTTAGAGCTGAGATCAATTCGCCGAACCGGTATACTAGAACTGACCTGGGTCGAGGAACTCCGTCGCTGCTCGCTTGTTATCGCGGGCGGCCTCATCGCGGAGCTGAGGGGCATCCATCTCGAGTGACGGTCGATTGGGACCGGTATATGCAATTCCTAGAAGAAGAGGGCGTTGTAGCCTGATAAAGAAGCTGTAACTATTTAAAAAGGTCTCAAAGGCGATGAGAGCGAATGCTGTTGAACTGCGGCGCCGCAAGCTGGAAAGTTGAAGGTTGAAGATAGAGAAAAATGCTCTCACACACGCGAAACAAACACGCGAAACACGCGACTTTAAGTGGTTGCAAGAGCGCGTAATTGGACCAATGGGAGGCAAGCTACTTAATCTCGGCTAGAAGATAAAATGTTTTTAGTCGAAGTCTTGAGTATTTGGGCCATTAATTAAATCATTCAAACTAGGATATAATTATAGTACATAGGGTGGTTGTTGGTACAGTAGGGAGAGGGCTGCCTAAATGGCTATAATACCACTGCCTCCGTGAGATATATATATACATACGCTATGTAAAGAACCCATAGATTATCACTCGAACTCCGTTTCCGCATGTGCAGAGAGGCGGTTATAGTGTTCCAAATCCCACTCGTCTTCGGCGCTAAGTGTTCGCTCAGCTAAGGGGGTGGCATCTGACTGCTCTGGCATTTCCACGCTCATCCTGCGGGCCATATCTTCGGCCAATAGTGATTCTAACAAGGGAGACTCGGGCTCAGTAGATCCAAAATCTTCCACCCGTCCAAACACAGTAGAAGGGTCCCGTTTAGCTTTGGAGCTGGGTTCGTCTGCTCCGGCGTCCTCAATTTCTTCTTCTTCGAGATTGCGTTGCACCTGGCTGGTGTTGATTCGCTCCTGGCCTTCTCCTAAAACGCCTCCGGTCCAAGCGGCATCACTTGGAGTTTCGGCCCTTGCAGTCAACTCTTTATTTGCCTGTTTAGCGTTGAATTGGCTGATGATGGTTTGGAATTTATCCACCAAATAAGGGATTGTTGCAACGGCCGTGTAAGTTTTTGGGGCCTTCGAAAAAAGTTGATTCATCTCGGCTCCTCCGTCTATGATTGAACGTGATCTGAAATCAATCAATGCAGATGCTAGGTGGAGTATATTGAGATGAGTAGGCTGCATATAGCCCGGGTCGACTTTTGCCCAAAGTCCACGCACTTTTTCACCTATCATACGACCCGGTTTCCCACGGCGGAAGACACCCTCCAGGCGGTCCATTTCTATGGGCGCACCCTCTGGACGCATAGTGTATCCACGCTTTATATACCTCCAGCCTGGGTAGTTGGGCATGAACTTCTCTTCGAAAATGGTAAACGCCAGAGCCTGAGAGGCTGGATCACGCGAGAGACAGAGGATGTTAAGATATAGAGACCAGTTACGAGTGCTGAATGCGAAACCGAGCTTTTCCATCTGTGTCAGAAGGTCTGCAATTTTGGAGTGGAGGTTTTGTTTTGACAGAGATCGCATGTATGTCGAAATACATGAAGATAAATCAAAGCGATGCGAAGGAAGAACGGTTGGTGTATAGTTGTAGAATGAAGGATTCTCGACCGTGCCGTTACGCGATGCGGGGGCTTCGCTTGGGCGTGATAATGCTTTCTTCATGTTGACTCCACGAGAACGCTGAACGGTATGTGTAAGAGCGGCCTCAAAGCATTTCTTGACCTCATAGTGCTTGTCTTCAGTGAGGTAATTAACCATTAAAGCATGGAGCATTATAGGTGAGTGCGGCAGGCGATCAGGAAGTGTGAGTCTTGATTTTTCGGACCACTCCAAGAACAAGTCTCCAATCTTTTCGCCGCAATTATTCCGCCCATATGCCCTAATAATACGCTCATAGAATACTGCGGGAATGGCTTCGCGAAGTGAGCGCCCATTGGAGCCAGGTTGCGGTAGTTTTGTGCCGAAGTCTTTGGTATCAAGGCTTTCTGTAGTGGACTTGAGAAGCTTCTCTGCGCGCGGGAGAACGATTCTCTCACCATTTGCGCCCCCTAGTGTTTCACGAGCTTGTTGAACATCACGATCAATTTGATGTTTGAGCATAGCAAGCGTTCCACTTAGGCCAGCTGTATTGAACCGCTCCATCATCTCAAGATATATAACTTGGGCCATGTCACGGTTTTTCTCTTGAACATAACCGTGGAGAAGAAGTGAGTAATGAAGGAGTGTTAAATGAATCTCGTGGTTCCTGTGCAAGACCCCTAGCAGTTTACGTGCAGACTCAGTCTTGCCAATACGCACAAGGCTAGACATCAGGGCAGCGTAAGTCATGCCATCGAATCGAATTTCTAGTTCCTGCATCCGGCTTTGTATCCTAGAGATAGAGCTCACATCAACGGTGTATGCGTAATTCCACAAGATGATATTCCAAGCCCTCGTCATGTCTTCGGCCGGAAAAATGGTTGTGGCCTGTTCAGCCACTCTCTCAGCGTCCAGGAACTTTCGGTGCTTACAAAGTACTTCAACCAGGGTGTCAAACATTGCGCGGGAAATACGGACTTTTTTCCTTTGTGCCATGTCGAACAAATCCAAGACAGCAGTGGTATCACCCCGGCCAGCAGACAAACCCATCAAGATAGTGAAGCTAACCGAGTTTGGCACCATACCGGCCTTGAGCATGCGTTGGAATATGCGAAGAGCTCCCTCTAGATCTTTATTTCTCGAATATGCGATAATAAGAATATTCCAATACCGAACATTTGGCAAAGCTCCAAGCTTGGAGACATAATCGAACCATTTTTGCGTTTTTTCCACGTCACCGGTCCTTGCATGGACATAGAGGAGGGGCCCCAAAATGTCCGATGAAACCGCTATCCCGTAGTCTGTCTTGTAATCATTATAAAAACGAAGGGTTGTCGAGGTATCTGCGAGTTTTGCAGATACTAAAAGGGCATGATGATAAGCCGATTTCGGTGGTTTACCATAGTGTAAACGAAATTCCTCCAGAAGATAATTGACACCTTCCAAGACTTCTATGTCAGACAACATGCGCAATAGTCCAGAAATGAGTGCTTTCGGTGGAATTTGTTCAGGCATACGCCAGCGAAAATTGCGGTACACCATGATCGAGCGTCCGTTTGCTGATCTAATTTCTGACGACTGTAAAGTGTTAATGGCTTGAATGAAGTCGCGACGGTTGAACAGCTGAAGATCAATGGAGTCTTTGAAGATACCCAGTAGCTGTTGCATCGAGACTTCCAGCATTAATTTATCGTGCGATATGACGAGTCGAAGAATATAAAGTGTCATTTCTGTAACGTCTTTGGCTTTATTTTGTCGAGTCAAATCCAGGAGTGTGGATAAACAGTTTGCCAGCGATTTGGATTGTGGCGCCTCGGGGAACTGTAAACTTCTGGGCAAGCGGTCGGGTTTTGTATTCCAAAGATGACGAGTGTTTTCCCAGTCCATCTCATTGACCAAGTACATGAACGCATAGTGCCAGCACTGTGTTTTTCCCCGTCTAGATGCCTCCCCGCATATCTCCAAGGCGAAGCTTTTATAGGCCCGACTTTTATTATTTAAAGCAATCTTTACTGCACTTAAATAATCACGTTCACTGCGCAACGAGGGATGTATTTTCTCGAAAAGAATTTGACACCGCTGGAAATCTCGGATATCCTGTGATTCGGAGAGATAGGATAAGAGTTCGGATTCTACTTCTTCAGGAGACCCATTAGACTTGTAGAGCTGCCATGCTGCGCCGTAATCCCGTGGCCCTTTATTCAAAAGGAATGTCCGAATGTCGTTTGAAGTCCCTTCTAAACCCACATCATTCGTCGATGGGTCGCCAGCATCTAGTGGTTCTTGGGTAAGATAATTGCTAGCCGAGGACGAGTATAATCTGGATATATTTCGTTTTCTCCTGCCTTGACTGAGGCCCTTCTTGTGTTCGGAGGTATAGGTACGGGCGAATGATCGAACTTTGGGAGGGTAGAGGAATTCGAGGGGTGTCGACGAGAACGCCATGTCGAAGGATGTGGCATCGTTGTGGTTAGTTGTAAAACGCTTTCCGCCTGTAGACTGAACAATGAAAAAATATAAAAAGGATATTGCGGAGTTTTCGGTATTGCAGCTCCAGAATTTGGGGTGAAGCGTTCGCCGTGACCTAAAGGTGCGCTTGGAGCCGAGATAGACATGCTGTCTAGCATTCTCGATACACCGAACAGCCCGCTCGAGCATTCCCTAAACTACGAGCTAGCACAATTTTGGAAAGAATTGGCATTTCACAGCTTATGTTGCATAATCGGGCAAGCTCTGGGATAGGTAAGGTAGGGTAGGAGTGTGAGAAAAATCCTTTGAGTTGAAAAGTGTCGACAACGCCGGCAACAAGGTGAAGTGTCCCGTGGGCTAACAGTTCCTCACTCACAGCCGGTCCCCTGGTAGTAGTCCGCTAATTAAAGAAAACATAGACAACTGGAAGAGAGACAAGAGAGAAAAGTACACTGGGCGGTCGTTTTGATATTGAAGCTTTCAAACAGAAACTCCAAGAAATATTTTTGCCAAGCTCAATATTAGTAAGCATTCGGATAATCGTTGATGCCGCCGATTTTCGTCGCCCACAAATGTTTATGTAATCTATATCAAGTAAATGAAGTCAGCGGGGAGAGAAGATCGAAGTCGTGGTTTAACATATATTGCGACCAGAATATAATACCTATTCTAAGTATTATCATGGACATCACCGGACTTATCGTAACCCATAGGGCTGATGCTCTTTCAATGGGCGATTACAACAAGTATCGTGCCCTGTTAACTCGGAGAGTGCATACGCTCAACAAGCGGCTTGGAAGAACAACTCCCAAGGGCAAGAAGTACTCGAAAAAGGCAGCTATTACACCAAGTGATATAGCGAATGATATTGGGTATATTTTCCGCGTCTGTTGATTTTTTTATGGCTTTTACTGACATGGCTCTAGTTTTGTACATATACTCCTTCTCTCCGCAGAACGGGCATGGGCGGAAGCTATGCACATGCGATCCGTTCATTCTCAAGACACGTCGAGGAAAGGGATGGTTGGTTCAGCAAGGCGACATATAATCTCACGGCTAAACAAAGCTACGATATACGCAAACCAGGTAGCGTCCGCACTTGAAAACCGGCAAGATTCAAACGCTTCTCGAACCGACCTTCTTGAAGCTCACGCCTATCTGGCCTCATTGTTGACGGCATCCTGGATGGAGAGACGACAGTGGGAAAAATGTTTGAAACAGGCATCGCTGGCTAGAGTCATATATGCCGCATTAGAAAAGCAAGACAAACAAGGGAATATCCAGGAATTTATCTCAGGAACCGTTGACCCAAGCATACGATATTCCGCTTATCAGCTCAAAGTACCCCGTTCGATCCCTCTGAGTACAATTGCAAAGAAGTATTTCCCAGCAGACTCTCCCTTGAAGCAGGAAGTTGAGGCCATCGACCCAGGCTGTCTTGGTGAGGATTCTATCGAGGGAGGGCCGGCCGCAGCCTCGGGCGACTCCCAGACTTTCCCACAAACCATCACTTGGAGATCAAGAACAGTGAAGATTGAAGATGCAGCGATATCTCAGGCATTAGCGTCTGCAGCTTCCGCAGAGACTCAGCTTTCAGCTTGGATTGCGAAACAGAATGGCCAGACAGCATCTGCAAAGGAGACCGCAGCGAATTACGACAATGTAATAATCGCAAGTCAAGATGCTGTTGATGCAACCAAGGCGGCAATCGATGAGTTGACAAACGAAGGAATAGACCAAGGTGACGCCAGAATGCAGAGTCTACAGATTACTAGAACTGCAGTCAACTACCGACTTGTAGGCTGGCGTGTTGGCAGGAACAGAGTACTCTGTGGCGAGGCGGATGGCCTAACTCTCACTTCGACCACGACTACTCGCCGAAAGGGGAACCAAGTGAAAGAAGGTGCCAAAGAAGAAAGCCTGGGCAGGCGCATCGGTCGCCTTCGAGAGAATGTTGTGCTCTATGACTCAATTCTTCAGAGCCTGGAGTCTGTTAAGGAACTTCCGGGTGTTGCAGCTGACGGCGATTTTGTTAAGGAGCTCGAAGCGAAATATTCCTACTTCAAATCGCTAAGGTAACATTTACTCCATTATCCTGGCATTCTCCCAAATCTAGTCTAAAATCTAGTCTAACCACTGCATTTACAGGTGTCTCGCCATCGGCAGGTCTCATGCGTTCAAGTCAAGCTCCAAGAATGCTCTTGCATTATTCATTCGAGCTGTAGATCTTGTATCAAACGCCCTTTCGTCACCATCGGACGACACTGACCTAATAAATCACCC
>JANTQJ010000653.1:0-12227 GCA_032989685.1 Arthroderma sp. PD_2
GGCTTCTATGGCTCCCGTTAGCACTTGCGCGATCGCTTCTTGGGCTTTTCATCTCCTCGTCTCCATCGACATCTTTCTCGCGGCGTCGGTCTCGGCTTCGATCACGGCGTCTACGTTCCCTGTCCCTGTCACGGTCCCGAGACCCGTCTCGATCACGACGCCCGTCACGGTCTTTCCTCTTCTCAATATCATTGTCTTTCTGGTCTGAAGTGTCCGGCGTTTTGGAGGCGTCAAGCCCAGGGTCGGCTGTTGATTCGAGCAGCGCTTCAACGTCGATGCCGGACATGTTTCCGATAAAAAACCAAGGTATGTGAAGGAAGGAGAGGCACGCGGATGGATGGGAGTAAAGATCACTTTTGCTTCCGTTAGAGCGAGAGAGATGAAGGAGGAAGCGCGAGTCGATCGAACCCTTTGCTTTTTGTTTGACTTGTAATGGTACCCCAAGAGCTGTCTCTCGCGAGTAGTCCGTCACTAGTGTCCTATTGTTATTTTATCCCAGACCTGCAATATGTACGTAGTTGGCGACCTTGCTATCGTAGTGACGATGGGCAGCTGCTTTTTCACGATGTTTCGAAAAGTCGACGTTGGGGCGAGAAAACTCGACAGTCACGTGGATCTGATTAGTAAGAAAGACCTTCTCTTTCGTCATCAACCTTTTCTTATATCAACATTCCTAGATGTCGACTATATAGTACTTCTTAAAAGCCTTTGGTGTTATACCACTAGTGATACAATATGTATTAACTATCATTATCACGTGTGATAAGCTATAACTCCTTTATAATTCCCTCATAGCTACATCATGCATACATAAACAGTGGTATCTCAAGAAAGCCCGCTAATATCCAAAATCTAGTAACAATGGGGAGTTTTGGGTTGACTTTTTATAATAACTGACTCTTTCTTGCTCCCAGGCATATAGGTTGGATGCCAAACACCAATAGGCAGGCGGAAACAAAGGCAAAATTCGATCTAGATAGTTCTTTTCCACTACTCCACTTCCACCTCCTTATCCATAATCAGTATTGGCAGGGCTATGGCAGTGGTAACCATGGGCAGGACTATTCCACAGTCATTAGCATCACAAAGTGTATATAGAGCCAATACAACGCCTGGAAAAGCTAACTTACATGCGGCGAACTGAAAGCTATACAGGTAGCTGCTGCGAACAATGGCACGTAGTGCATCGGGAACGGCCCCCGGACTGGCGTCTTGTAGAATACGCTCAATGATCTAGGCCATAGGGTTGGGTTAGGCACGTTTCCATATGAAAATCTGAGTTTGTCGAGCTGGGCGATGGTAGCTGTGTAGAGGGAGGGGGTGAAACATAGAATATAGCATGTATGCATAAGGTTACTTACCTCCTTTTTATTTGGTATATCCTCCAGGCGAATCTTGAGAACTTCATGTAGTACTGTCTCGATGATGAAGGAGGAAGAGACGGTTCCGACCATGGTTCCGACTTGCTGGCAGAGATAGTAGACACAGATAGCTGTCGCATGGATGGATTTCGGGGTGCACGCTATCAACCCCGTAAAAGTGGTGGAAAGAAGGAGCCCAAAGCTTAGGGAGACTGGGAACTCGTAGAGTGATTCCCAGAAGCCTATATCATAACGCCACCTTATTGCAATGAGAGCGAAAGATATGAGAGCGAGAAGTATAGATATAAGCGACATTGTCTTATATCTATGGGTCCTACAAAACCGGGTAGAGTCACAGGTTAGCTCTATTGTCTCGCATCTCCCCAATGCACCTTTGATTGGCATTTGTAAAACTTACGTCTTGATAACATAGCCACAAGCGATAGACCCAATCGTAAAGCCAACGAATACAGGAAGAAGATAAAACGCGGCTTTCGTATTGCTCGCGCCGGTGGTGCGAATGAAGTAGGGCGCTACGTTCGTTATGTTCTGTTAAGAAGTTAGCACAGGCTTCTAAGTATGGGTATAGGGGGTTAAGGGTAAGCTACCGCAAAGACTCCGATGTGTACCAACACCTGTAAAGCGTAGGGGCCTGCCATCTTTCTAAGCAAATCAAGAGGGATTACCGGTTCCTTAGCATAGAATCCCTCTACTAAGAAGAAGAATCCCCCGAACAAGAGAGAAAGAACTCCAAATAGAATGGTTATTCCAGCTGAGGCGTTATGGTTCCCGAGGAGCCTGATAACAATCAAAAATGAAGTGATGGAAATAGCAAACATTGAAATTCCCAGGAAGTCGACCTTTTTACGGGGAGCTGTATTTGTCATGTTGTCATCTCTTGGTTTGTCGACTGGTAGTAGAGCCATAGAAATGATGCAACATATAAGAGCGGTCGGGGCCTGAAGAATGAAAGACCTAGATATAGTCAGTCAGCCTTTGGGATGTCTTTGCGCTTTCATTATGCTGACGGAGTAGATGAGGTCTTACAGTTTCCAGCCTACGCCATCCGTGACAAAAGCGCCAATCGGCCCCCCGAGTATACGACCGAATATGCCGACCGTATTCACATAACCTCGTACAATCGCTACCTGACTAGGTAACACGCTATCTGTTTATTGTCAGCTCTTCGTGATCTCTTTTTTACTTGAAGAGAGGGAGGGTCGAATAATGCAATGTTACCTGTTACTAGGACTGATACTAGAGCAACCATGCCCGCTGCTCCAACTCCGGTTATCACCCGTCCAGCAATAACTTGCCATAACGTGGTTGCAGCGCCTCTATCTGGCTGTTAGAGTGGCTCGCTTTGTGAAATTTTCTCGGGTTTATAGAGATACGTACGACAAGACGCAGCCACCACTAAAGAGACAGTAGGAGACAATCAAGGGTCTCCGCCGGCCATAGGTATCGCTCAATTTTCCATGCTAGGTTCAAATAATTAGAATACCAAGATCCATTAGGTTATTCTCTATAACAGGGCCAATTACCACTGGTAGAGCCACACAATAGCCCAGGTTGTATCCCACCAGCACCCACGGGCTATCCCCCAGACGCTGGAAATGCGATGCAATGTTCTGATATGTCACCAATACCATGGATTCGTCCGCGCCCGCAAGGAAAACGCCTGTTCGCTGTTAGACCGTGCAATTTGCCAACAATGAAGGGTTCAAAAATACCAATCAAGGCTCCAATAATCCCGAATACAGTTCTCCATGGTAGACCTTTGTTGACGGGTATATCATCTCCAGAGGCATGCTTGGTGGTTTCCTCTCGTGGGAGCAAGCCGGTTGTCTCTGAGGGTGCGGCCGTCATACTGAATGCGGAGTACGGAGTAGCGGCATTCAAGTATCAATTGAAACTGCTCTACGCGAGAACCTCGAGGTTTTCGCATCTTCAAGCTGAGAAAACCCATTGACAAATAAATAACTACCGACTCTTGGCCAGCAAAAGCAAAAATAAGAAAAAAAGAACCCATGCATTGTTGTCCAGCATCAATTTTGGGGCAACCGTCGATCGTCTATAGAGCTGTCATCACCCTATCAGTTCAATCTCACCTCCTCGGGAGTGGCTTCCCGGTGGGTCGAACCCTCAAAGTTTTGGCCAACGAGGGAGTGGTCACTGTATATGCCACGCCACTGGCCACTCAATTGCTCTGGTTTGGCCAGGATACCCCTATACATGGCGTAAGAATTCGCTTTCAAATGAATTTTTTGGCAAGAGTTTGTGGTCCCTCCGGGTCAACCGGCTTTATGGGTCTGTTGGAACTCAAGAGGGAAGTGGGTAAACTCCTGCTCAGCCTGTAAAGAAAGACGACCAAGATATACTATTCAGTAAGTCCATGTTATATTGAACAGTTATATTCAAAGCACTGACCAGATTAGCAACTTCTCTTAAACTCTGATGGCGCCCTCTACCTGGGTGTATGGACCTTTTCATCTCCTAAAGATCAGAGCTGTTGTAGGGATAGATTCCTCTCACTATGAGTTGCCCCTCTGCATCTCTAAACAGTTTTGGCATCCCGAGAGATCCTCGACGATTGACTTGACTGATCACATCCAGTGCAAGCACTGCGTAAGCTGATCTCTTCGATATTTTCTAGCGGGAAGATGGGAACACCCGCAGCCAGCCTCCACCATAGGCATGGACTGTCGACCTCTGAGGGCGGAGTACTCCGTTGTGAGGCTGCTCAACCAGGTCATAGTACGGATGCATGGTACTATCTCTTATATGATAAGCACGCGTCTACAGCCGGGATCAAAAAATTCTTTTCCCACCTGGAAATGAGGGTTGAGCCAAGCCATGCAGAAACATCCATGTATATAACAAGGGCTTGTTATCGCCTTGGATAAGATCATCAGCCCAGTGTGCCGGGTGCGTCTGACTGCTTGTAGATCCAGACGGACCGTTTCTACGTGAGTGCTTGCATCATCCTGAGAAACGTCTCATCGATAGTTGGCGCTTTTCCTGTGCGTGCCTGCGAATGCTTTGGGCAGAGGCGGCTATGCAAACGGCCATATCGACCCTTTTATCTCGAAGACGAGTATGCGGATCTCTCTCTGAACAGACCGGGATGAAGCTCTGGCAATTCTACTCGGCTGCATTCGTCAATTGCATAGTATTGGGCTAACCGCTCAGCGATCTCGCCTTTCATCCCCGCATGGTTATTCATGTGTAACCCTGCATGCAGGCTTCGTACCCCATTCCCTGGTCTGGTATGCTAAAGAAAGTTAGGTAAACTGTTATTGTGACTGTATAGTAATGTAAGGGGTTGTCGTTGTAGATAAAGCGGCTAGAGGATATGTTGAAAGATAGTAGTACTGATATTGCGTGTCGAAGTCCAATTTGAGAGTAAATAGCGTGAAAGAAATGGGACGATGAAAGTTCCAACGCGGAATTCATTAACCACTGGAGGCTTAGATGTCAATGGAGAAAGCATATCACAATTCTTCGGTAGACTGAACATTGATAGAAACGGAGAGAAACTATCGCACGAAGCAAAAAGAGCTAATCCTAAAATAAGGAGCAAAAGGGGAATCACGAGTCGAAGCGGAGCTATCAGGCAGATTGTCCAGTAGGGATAGAAAAAAGAATGACTGATTGCTCGTTAGAGAATCCACGGTCGACGCGATAGTACCCCTTGCGCTCAAGTTGAATAATGTCGTCTTCTTGAAGATATCTTGCATCGATATCAGCCCATGCGTAGGAGCGGAACTCGGACTTCCAGTTAACACATGACATGATATCATCGTCCTTCTCCAATTTATCTTTCGTAATAAGGTGGTCGAAATCAACTAGCTCGACGGGGACAAGGTCTTGGTCTTGGGATAGCCAGGATACCTTCTTGCTCGTTTTCTTGACATCTCCAGCTAGATGGAGCTCTAGTTCAATGCGAGCTATTTGCCGAGTTTTCTCGTCGCTGACAACCTCGCGAACTATTGCGTTACCCCATGCCATCAGAGTAATCTCCTCGTTAGGTAGGAATGACTGCGCATCTTCCTGGTCAAGGCAGATATTACTACTGTAGACGATATTCTTCATTCCGAGATCGGGGTTCTTTGGGTGTTTCCGTTTCTGCTCGACTAGAGCTGTAGCCTTCGCACCGTGAACTTTTGCAAGGACAATCCTTTCCTTCATGACTGCTGTGAAGCGAGGGGCAATTGGATCAATAAATTTCTTGTTGATTGCCCATATCGACGTCCAATCAAGGTTGATGATATTCCTGCTTGGGCCTTGCTTTAGAATAAATTCACGAAGGGCGGGAATTGTCATTCCCCTTCTCCTAATGCCGCGGATAGTTGGCATCCTCGGATCATCCCAGCCCCAGACCACCTTGTTCTCAACCAATAGCGCAAGTTTCCTCTTTGAGAGAACTGTTCGTACAAAGTTCATTCGAGCAAAGTCCCATATAGTAACTTCACGGAGACCTAGTGCCTGTTGTATCCATGTATACTGGGGATTCCTATCCCTGTACTCGTTGGTTCGAAGAGCGTAGGTTATACCTTCAACAGAATCTAAGACAGGTGCACAGAAGTCATAGGTAGGATACACCTTCCAAATATCACCAGTCCTGTGATGTGGTTGGGGATTGCATCGATATATAACTGGGTCACGCATTGCTTTATTGGGGTCATCCACTGAGATTTTCGCTCGGATACACCACCCTTGCCCTTCTGCAGAACCTAACTTCATTTGCGCAAAATGTTCAAGACTCTCCTCCACACTAAGATCTCGGCATTTGCTTACTATCCCATTCCATCTTTCGTAGTTCATGGAGTCCTTGTCAGTATTATCGGCGTATGCCCTGCCACAAGAAACCAGTTTGGCGCATAGCTCACACATGAGGTCAAAGTAGTCGCTAGAGTACGACACCTTATCAGGTGCAATACCAAGCAACTCAAGGTCACGGAGAATAGAATCCTGAAATTCAGCAGTTTCCTTTGAGGGATTCGTGTCATCAAAACGGCATATCAGGACCCCACCAGTCTGTTTATGTGCAAAGAAATCATTGAGTAAGGCAGCCTTCGCATGGCCGATATGGATATACCCAGAAGGTTCCGGTGGAAACCTGGTGACAATGCTTCCCCTGTCTAAACCGATGTCATAGCTCGCACCTGCAGCACTACCAGCAGCTCGTTTTTTGCGAGCAGGGGCCTCTAAATCAAGCACAATCTGATTCATCCAGGCGTTCGTAGACTCAACGAGAGAAAACCATCGACGTATGTTTCCACCCTGCCGTTTGATTGTGGACATCGATACTTTATTCCCACGTATGGTCCCCCATATGATGATATCAGCGAGAGTGAGTGAATATCCGACAACAAAGGACCGAAGTGTAAGATGACATTCAAGTTCTTTAAGGGGTTGTTCTATGGACTTGAAGTCACCCACGGTCATATCCAGAGACCGGGCAATCCACTCAGATACCTAATTGATGTTACAATTGATGTTAGGCGCCGTAGCTGTGCAATATGATTCACAAATTGGGACAAGAAGTGGTACATGATCCTCATTGCCAACTTGGAGAGAGGGTATATTATCTCGTAGATAGTCAAAGACAGCGTAATCATAGAGCATCACCGCATCTTTCACAGAGAGTTTAAGGTATTCTTTGGCTGGACCGACGGACTCCAAGTCCTCCTCGTATGTGATCGATACTGGATTGCCAACATCGAGTTGATTGGCATATCCAGCAGCGAGTGCTGCCGGGAGGACAAGGGCATGATTTGCTTTGCAAGCAGCAGTAAGAGCTAACATTTTGGAGGTTTGGTCAATTAGCTTGAGTGAATGGAGGTTTGAGGGTAGCCGGAGCTGTCCAAGTAACTAAATACTAATATGTACCTAAAGTGTGAGTCGCAGCTACTTAGACGGATAAATATAACTCCGATGCCTTAATGGATTACATAATATAGAGCCTCATCTTAACGGAAAAATGATGTTGCGGTTTGTACTGATTACATAATAAACTCAATTAAATGCAGCTTCGAGTTCAAAGGTGTATTCATCGTATGCAAATAGTATACATGAAAGGAGCAATATTGTTTGCGGATTAAGTGTCGTATTAAATGTTAACACTGACGAAGCCGTGACACTAGCGTCTTCATTTCTCTTGACAATTAAAAAAGAAGTAATTCATACATTAAATGGGTAGGTATCTCTTGCTTCGAATCGAAACGAAACGCAAATAAAACGGAGGAGAGAAGAAAAGGAATAGAAAGTTAAGAGCGAGGAACGGAAAAGTAATTGGTTTTTTAAAAGGGACGTGGGTATGGGAATAATGAGGCATTACATTGTGATGGGGCATTTCTGGGTAAAAGAACTAGAACAAAAGGTGAAGAAGAGAAATTGAATATACCCTGGGAGAAAGTAGTAAGAAACGAAGAGGGTATTGTATACGGCCAATGAAGAGAAGTGTATATGGGTATCTAATCGACCTTTGCAGGACCGAGTGGCGGAAGTTCGGTGCCAAACACCTTATCCCAGAACCGGCTGGTGACGCCAAAACCGTTTTCATAGTCGGCAAAGTGGTGCTGGAGGTGGTACTTTTTAAGTTCCTTGTAGTAGTATGGTAGACTAATAGATGTATATTAGCGCTTCACGTTGCATGCAACAAACCGTTACAGGAGCAGGATACGTACTTGCGGTGGTGCAGGAAGTAATGGGTCAAGTCATAGCAGATATATCCAAATACGCCGCCGCAGAACACCAAGGTTGCAGCATACCAATTATAGGCGAAGAGGGTGTGCGAGAGTTTCCAATATGGCATGGCAAGGACTACGAACAAGGTGGGCGGCATGACAAGACGATATTTGTCCATGGGAAGATAGTGGTGGATGCCGTGCAGGAGGAAGTGAAGACATATAGCGACTCTGTTGTCTGGAAGGTAACTGTAACGAAATGGTTTTAGTCAAGGACGACGCAGACAATTGAGAGAGGAAAAAAGGTTGACTTACCCGTCGACGTGGAAGAGACATCGATGCATGCCATATTCAATGAGCGACCACATGAAAAGGCCTCCTAGCCAGTACATGGCGCCGACAGCAATGCTCTCAACACCGCCCATACCCACCATCACCCCGTATGCAACGCATGGCAACCAAATAGTTGGCACCACCCACCAAGCAGTCTTGCTGAGAGGTTCCAAGAAGTTTCCAAACAGAGGGGCGGAGTCACCACCCATATAATGTCGTGGACGGTGGACTTGTTCAAGATAAAAGTCCTTGGAGAACCCGCCATTCCAGAGTTGCATCAGCAGCGGCCTGCTGAGATCCAGAAACTTGTGTGTCTTGTAGTCAGAGGCGATGTCCGTTTCCACGCTAAGGTCTTCTGCGGTAGAGAGACCGGTAGATTCGTAGACCGGCTTGATGCCTTTGGTACTCGAGCCGTTCATGGCGGCTTTCGTCGACCCGTTGGCGTGCGATTGCTCGAGAAAGCCGACATGACACTCATCCAGGATTTCGTATGCTGCCTCGCTGTGGTGGTGCGAGACGATATCGTCCATGATCTCCCCGACGTCCTGTCCGGCATAATCAAGTATCAGATCGCCACCCCCGGGATGGTCATCGACAAAGGAGGTGACATCGTACACTTTCGAGTCGCGCAAAACGAAGCACGACTTCGCAGAGGTGTGTTGCTTGATCTCCTCCGCCGTGAAAACTGGGAGTGTTCGGGCAGGCATCGTAATTAACGGAGCGCCGAGAGGTCGAGGGAAAAAGAGAAGCGTTATTGCGGCGCAAGGAGAGAAGAAGAGTTCGCTGGTCGCAGTCGGCGAGGTCGAGGCTTGAAATAAACAATGAACGGAATCCGGACGAGCCGGAGATATGAAACTGTCCGCGATGGGCTGATTTCTCAGGAGATGAAGACGAAAATTAGACCGGGTTGAGATAGAGCGACGCAATAATTCTGCAGGACAAGCACTAGTTGCGGGCTAGGGGGAGGAATAATTCGAGCTCTCCTATTCCCACAACAGTCTTCTCGTTCGCCTTTTCTCTACTGCTTCTTATCTCACGCCTTTTCGTCCTGAGTTCGTCGCAGTTCTTCTTCTTTGTTTCTTCCTCTTCTTCTGCTTCTGCTTCTGCTTCTGCTTCTTTTTTCTTTTGATTTCAACATTTTTCTCAAGGGGGTTTGCTTAGTCATCACCCGTTTTTTCTTCCGACGAAAAATAAAAATAAAAATAAAAATGACAAAACTTCAACTTCGACTTCAACGAGAAAACAAGAACAACGGCGGGCAAAGAAAACATCCTTGGGGGCCGAGATGTTGGGCATTTAGGGCTTGGGGCGGGAGTACAGGCTGTCCTGCAGTAGGACAACCCGTCTCAGAGTGGCAATCGCTCGCAGGATGGTCATTGCTCGCTGCAGTGCGAGGGGGGAGAGAGAGATGAAGGGATGATGGATGACAGCTCGAAAGGTCTCACACGATCGCCTGTCGGGATATACAGACAGTAGCGGTGTCCGGCGAGGGGCACAGCGTTTATCTTCCTCCGTACGGAGTACAGCTTTGCTGCCGCTCCTTGTTGCGTCTCCCTTGTTCCTCAGGGTTATCCGTCCAAGCTTTATGCAGTGTATCATGCAACGCTACAGTGGCTGCGCATCATCACTGATACATACAAACCAATAGCTAGAACCGGTGCATAACTCGATGTCTACAAGTGGCAGCCGATGGTTCTTTTATTTTTTTCTTGCCTTTCTCCCTCTACGGCCATCGGATGACCAAATATCGCAACTGGTGGTGAAAGAAATGCGCCAACCCTGCACAGGTGAAGTATAAAAGGTAGTCGACATGGGCCAATCTGAACCCGGATCTTCATGCTCAACGGCGGTCAATAGGTGATCTGGCTGGGGGTTACGCCCGTTGTACAGGACAAGGCTGATTGACTGGCCTGTGAATATCGAATCCGCTTCACAATCTTACTCTCAGAGTAACGGACATATGCAGGTAGCACGGCCCATTTAACCCGGCGGGTCGGCCATCGCCGCTACAGATTGCCAGATCATCATGCTTGTACGGAGTATACACACACCGTCAACTGAAAGACAACTATACATGATGAACCACCTGGGGGTGACTGTCCAACAAGGAGCAAGGGGTAAGGCCAATCACTAACCGCGCAGGCTTTTTCCATAGCCGTTTCGCCTCTGAAGGGGCCGGACTCTTCACATATTCGCTTGGTACGAGCCATAGGTTACTTTGTTATCGCTGGAGACTAACGGTCTTTAGGCGGCTATCACTCACTAACTTACCAGCTCGCCACCTCCCGTTTAAGTATACGGACTACAGAGTACATATATCATCTATATGGGCATCTTAAGAGAGAAGGGATATACAGAGTATGGAATAGGGCATCATTCGCTCGCCTGTAACGGCAATCTGGGGCAAAGCAAGGGCACTCAGTCTTAGCATGGATATGATCTTCTCCTAGCCTGTCTGATGGGGCCAATAGTACAGAGATCAGAGCTCCGAGCAGGTCTTATGGGCACCACTGGCCTCCATCAACCAACCACCAGCGTCCAGGCGATCCAGATCCAAGGTTGCATCCTTTACGGGGCCAATGGCGGATCGGCATTAACCGAGTCCTGCTGCCAGTGAAAATAAAAAAGGAATCATCGTCAGATCAGCACGGAGATATTATTGTAAATTATTATATACGGAGTACATGCACACTTCTATATTCCGGATACTTATCTGACTTGGCTAACGACTGTACGGAGTATACATCAATCGAAGCCCAGTGAGGAAAAGCGAAAAAAAGGAGCGCTTGTCGAGGGCTCTGGGCTGCAGCATGCATGTGAACGACCGTTGAACTGCTGCTCCATGCTGATGATCAATTTCCTCCTGCATGTTGACTCCATTTAGGGGGTGATCCTGCCTGTTCTCCAAACCCTCGGCGGCTCCATATTGGCCTGACTTTCTGCCTTCTCGCCCTTTTCCTTTGCTTTTTCCTTTAGCCGGGTCGTTCAAATGATCTCATCGCCAGCAGCCAGCCTGTATGGGGCACGGAGTAACTCGCTTCCAACATAGTAAGGTAATTACGACCTCCATCCACAACGTCCGCTATGCATCATTAGCATTATCCACCGCCGCCGCCGCCATCATCGCTGTCGCTGGCCAGATCAGATCGCGGACGGCCCAGCGCCCCGAGTTTAAAGTGAGGGCCAGCAAGCTGCGAGTTCCCACTCTAGGGGATCCTCCTCCCCGTCCCACCGCGCCGCTGGCGCATCCAAGAACCACACACCTAAGAGCAACGCAACCCGGGGCGCGTTACCTGATCTGTCCAGCAGCACTTGATATACTGCAGCATCTTCCAGCATGTCCGCCTATTTTTGGCCCATCCAAAGCCGGGCTCGGTTCCTAAAAGGGGACGGGCAAAAAAGAAAGGTGAGGTTCACGATAAAAAGCAAAGAGAAAAGAAAAAAAGTATGATCCACCCTGTTGAACCGGCCAGACAAGACAGACGGGCGACTGGACACATCTTCATACACATCCTCATATTCCACTACCGCATACACAAGAGTACAGTGTAAGATCATGTAAACGACGACGGCGTCGAGGCGAGGGTCCGTATCGCTTCGTAAGAAGCAAAAATAGCATGAAAGAGAGAGTGAGAGCCTACGATAAGCTTGAAACAAAGGAGGTAGTGCAACCGCGACCCTTACCAAGGCCCCGGTAGGACACTTTGCGAGCTAAAAGGCTTCGTCTTTGCTGCTTGAGTTGCCCGATCTCCTTCTCGTTCTTCTCTTCCCTTGACATCCCCTACATTGCTCTGTTGCGCCGCTGCATCGCTGCATTTTGCGGAAACTGTCATCTACAACT
>JANTQJ010000654.1:0-12223 GCA_032989685.1 Arthroderma sp. PD_2
GGCCTCGTGCAAAGGGTATCGTTTGGCTGAGAGAAGAGATGGCGCTCAGCCGGTACTCCGGCCATGTTGCTAGCATATATGACGGCGTTGAATCCTCTGGGAATACGTTCTTAGCCGTGGGTTCCAGCGATGACGAAGTTCTCGACATCTTCGTCAGTTCTGGCCTGAAGTTCGCATTTCCATGGTTGAATGTTGTCTGATATTGCCCTTTCCGGAAATTAGGCTGACCACGTGACCTTAAATGACCAATCTCTTAGTCATCAGAGCGCGGGGTCACGTTTTGAGCCACGTGATCTTAGGCTTCCACTTGCGTCATGGGCAAAAGAAGAAAAAGAAGAAGAAGAAGAACGACTTCACGACTAGACGACTTCAACGACGGGACGCAGGTCAGGTAGACATCTCGAGTTCAGATGAGACCTCAATAAAGATGACTATGACGAAACAGCCGTCGGGAGCTTCAAACAGCTCCGGCCAAACACTAACGTCCAGTAACGTTATCTCTATTGCTTCAAGATGTCTTCCCCAGGGAGACGGACAGCTGTTGGGCAACGCTCATGAGGCGGTGGCACTCATCGGCCACGCGTGCATGGTTGCAGCTGACTTTAGGTTGATCGGGCTTGGAGAAGATCACAGAATACGTGAGTGAACCAGATGGCAGATAACATGGCCTGGCTGGACTTTGGCGGATCTAGGGCTAGGCTAACAAGGCTAACACGCGTGTACGCAAATGCAGAGAGTAGCGATGTCCTGCCCAGGGACTGGAATGCGAGCTCGACATATTCCTTCAGATATTCCCACCGGCGCTCGTCGACGGAATACCTCCTCAAGGTGGACAGGCTAGGAGGGAACACTATTGTTTATGCACTAGCCCTGGGCAACGACAAGACAACATCCTTCGACCTCCCCACAAAGGACTTCGTGTCTGATTCAAACCTCCCATTATCCTCTATAGCCGAACCAGATGCACTTACCCGCGTGTTTGTGTCGCAGTCTCGTCTCGACGCCCTTGTCAGCCTTTTCGACGCCAACATCGTCCAGAAACTGGCGCCGAATCTGCAGGAGGAAGATGGCGGCCCAAGTCAAGGTGCACAGGGTACTTTGAGAGAGCAAGCTGCCCAACAGTACCCTTCTCGGGGTCCATTACGCGACGACCGCAGTCCCGAGCCTACTCGGCCATATCCTTTTGACGACCCGCTGGCCGTTCCGACCCATGATCCAGTGCCTGCAGGCGACTTCCCTCCTCCCGGCTTCGAGGATGAGCATGAGATAAACCGTCCTCCACGCAGTTATCACCAGGGACAGGGTGAGAGACAGCCACTGAATATAGGCGAGAGAGATCTCTACCCTCAGGGACTGGCACCACACGATCCGCTGCGAGGGCACTTTGGGCCTACGGGGAGAGGTGGAGGAGGCATGCATCCTACTTTCGACGACCCCATGTTCGGTGGAGGAGAGGGAGGAGAAGGAGGCTACGACCTGCAGGTACCCCCCGGTGCAAGGTATGACCCGGTCGGTCCTGGTGACGGTCGACCGTATGGACGGGGAGGTCCACCAGGCTCAGGCTTTCCCGGTGGTCGGGGAGGCCCTGGAGCTGGACCTGGAGCCGGAGCAGGAGGCTTTGGGGGGCTGGGAGGCTTCGGCGGTGGTATCATCTAGCATGTCACAGGTGGCACAGTTGGCGTGGCTAAAAAGCAGCTTATCAGCGTTAAAATCAGACTGGCAATAGTCGGAATGTATCATCTTATTGTCTTATATATAAACGCACTTTAATGTGTGTTGTACCTTTTGTAGAGAGAAAAAGAACCATTTCTCATGGTCATGTGAGAGTGTGGCTTTCGGGCGTTTTTTCAGTTGTGGCGCAAAGTCCCAAAACCATCGCATCTTCCTAAGGCTTGCCAGGATACAAAGTCGAGACATAAACTCGCCTTGCATCAGCTCCTGTTGACGAAACAATTTCTACTTTTCTGTCTTCTCTAACCTCGCCCCCAGAGCGCCCTTCGTCTTTTCGCCCTTCGTCGCGCTCCGGGACACCCAGCATCCAGTCTTCCTTCGTCCTGCCGCCCCCCGTTTCCTCCTTGTCACGTCACTACTGCCCCCAAGTATCATCAGATTAAGCGACCCCCCTCCACCACCACCAACCGCCGCTCCCGCCCTCCCCCCGTCCTGCTGCCGCCTACCGCTGCCTGCTGCTAATGGAAAGCAAGATGGAGATTGATTCAGGGCGATCTCCTGAACCTCATGGCCTCTCCTTGATCACCGACCCGGAGTCAATACCGACCCTAGATGGCTGGATCGAGAGCCTCATGAGCTGCAAACAGTTGGCGGAGATCGATGTTCAGAGATTATGTGATCGGGTGGGCAACATACCTCTACCATTGCCAGCGCTTACTTTCTTTTCTTTCATTCATTACTATGCTTTGCTTTGAGATAAGATGGAGGTTAACCCGGGTTTTCACTTTCACCCCCATAATAGGCCAGAGAGGTTCTACAGGAGGAGTCGAACGTCCAGCCAGTGGTATGTCTACGCCTCTCCGTGTGGTGGTCTTCTGACCTGGATGTCCTTTTCTTTTCTTTTAATTTCATAGGTGATGCTGATACTTGGGCTATAGAAATGTCCAGTAACAGTTTGTGGAGACATCCATGGCCAATTTCACGACTTGATGGAACTATTCCGAATCGGCGGACCCAATCCAGACACAAACTACCTGTTCATGGGTAAGTAGTCCAAGAGCTTTTTACGTACGTTACCGCTGAGCGGCTGCAATCTAACATGTCATGATGATGAAAAGGCGACTATGTCGACCGTGGCTACTACTCCGTCGAGACAGTCACCCTCCTCGTTGCTCTGAAGATCCGCTATCCTGGGCGCATCACCATCCTAAGAGGCAATCACGAATCACGTCAGATAACGCAAGTTTATGGTTTCTATGATGAATGCCTTCGCAAGTATGGCAACGCAAATGTTTGGAAATATTTCACCGATCTTTTCGATTTCCTTCCCCTCACCGCCCTCATTGATAATCAAATCTTCTGTCTTCACGGAGGACTGAGTCCTTCAATCGATACGCTGGATAATATCAGGTCCCTTGACCGTATGCAGGAAGTCCCACATGAAGGCCCCATGTGTGATCTTCTTTGGAGTGACCCCGACGACAGGTGCGGGTGGGGCATCTCACCTCGTGGCGCTGGATATACCTTTGGCCAGGACATTTCAGAAGCGTTTAACCACAACAATGGCCTGACCTTGGTCGCGAGAGCACATCAGCTCGTGATGGAAGGGTACAATTGGTCTCAAGACCGGAACGTAGTAACTATTTTCTCCGGTAAGCTCAAGCCCGTTGATTATTTGGATCCCCCCCCCTCTTTTTTTGCCTTCCTTGGCCATGCTAACTCAGCTGTTTATCAGCTCCAAATTACTGCTATAGATGCGGGAACCAAGCTGCAATTATGGAAATAGATGAGAATCTCAAGTATACCTTGTAAGTCAAACCAGCGAACTCTCTCCATCAGTTGTTGCTCTACTAACACGACCTTAAAAGCCTCCAATTCGACCCTTGTCCTCGTGCAGGAGAACCAATGGTGTCCCGCCGCACGCCAGACTACTTCCTGTAGATACGAGAACAAAACGACCTCAATACATTCAAAGCCTATTGCCTTCCACTTCATCTCACTGTCCTCGTGCAGTGTTAACCAGGTAAAATCGCCAAAAAAAACTCCAATGAATACTTAACACCTTCTTGTTGCCATCGATGACTGGATGCATACGGGACGTCTAATATGCGTTTCCTTTCCTATCTAGCCGTGACCCCTTCCCCTCCTCTGTTTCATAATGAGCTCCTCGTACTGGCGGTTTTGAGGGGAATGGTTCTCTAGCTGGATTCTAATGGACCCTATCGAAGAAAATGGAGCGGAAAGAAGGGGTGACTTGCCAGAAAAAAAAAGAATTAGAATACCCGACTTCCGAATGAAAAAGAACTAGAGTTGCAGATGAAGTTGATAAGTGTTTTGTCTAAATAATGCATCGTACTTGATATTACAGTCAATGAATAGGAGTAGTTTTTTGCGCACTCTATTTCCTCATCTTGGCAGAGCGAAACATGAGGGCCGTATGCTCCAGACCTAATCTTGTCGTAGTATATGGCATCATCGACAGCAATGTTGTGTGGTGTACACACACACCTCGTTATATCTTTAGTTTGCGGCATATGACCGAGTTACTGCTGCAAGAACCTCCGCCATCAACCCACACCTCGGGAGTGTAGCTGCGACAAACCGAATTAAGATAGTTCTTTCGACTTAGTAGTCACTCAAGATCTCTCCTTCTAGTTCTCTATAACTTCATTCTCGAAAGTCTGGAAAACCAAGTTGGGAGGAAGAGAAAAACAAATCCCAAGGCTGACTAAACTCAAGGCAAATTATGCAAACAAGACAGCAAACAAACAGAAACAGTGCAAACATACCCACTCTGCAAATATAGCAAACATGCAAACAAAAGGTGGGGCCTGTTCAAACATTTCAAGTTCGACAAGCCAAAAGCGGACTTGAAGGGTTAAGTCAACGAAGTTGCAGGAGTAAGATATAGGAAGAAGATATAGGATTGCTCCCTAGGTTCACCAGGTCTCTAAGTATACTCTTAAGCTTGCCTTTAAGCCCATCCTCTCAGTTCTATATAGAATATTCTATTGTATGAAAGAATATATTTAGTATTTGAGAGCTGGTCTCATGAGGACGGCGATGATAAGAAGTATTGTTTATACGAGTATGTAGATATCAAGGGCGATCTTGATTAAAAATCAACTTGCAGTGGTCATGAATAGAACTTCTACTCCATGCGCCCTTGAGGATAACCGAGACAGGTATATAAAGCAGAGCTGGGCTGCATTGAATGAGGTATTTCAAGTCTATCTCAGACAAGCCTACCCAGTTCTCCTACAGCTCCCCCCAAAATATATTGATTCTTCCATTCTCTCTCTCTCTCTCTCTCTCTGAGAAATCAACAACATGGCAGCCTATTCAGGGAAAAACTCAGTCGTCATCGGTGGAACCCATGGCATCGGCCTTGAGGTTGCCAAAGCCCTCGTATCCCAAGGCGGGAGGGTGGTGGTATCAGGTCGGCGCGCAGAACCCGTCGAAGCTGCAGCGAAAGAGCTCAATGACCTCGCTGCTGGAGCTGCCTTGGTCATGCAGTCCGATGTCACCTGTATGAAAAGCCATGCCGAGCTTGAATCTTCCGTCAAGCAGCATTTGGCCACCGACGGAGCAGCGACAATTGACTTCCTTTTTATCAATGCTGCATATGCAGGTCTCGCGCCATTCAAGGCCGTCACCGAGGAAGGATTCGACAAACATTTCAACACCAACACTCGCGGACCGTTTTTTATCGCCCAACGCTTGACGCCATACATTAGACCGGGTGGCTCCATTGTGTTCACTGCCAGTGTCTCAATTGGCACTGGATATCCAGGGATGGCTGCATATTCGGCGTCCAAGGCTGCAATATATTCGCTTGTGCAAACGCTGGCGGCAGAATTGGCGCTTGGGGAGGAAGGCAAGCAGGGTATCAGGGTTAATGCGGTCAGCCCAGGGTTTGTAGATACGCCAACGATGGGGATCATAGAGGCGTCCACGGAAGAGAAGGCTGCATTCGCGGATATCGGGGCGAAGACGTCACCCATGGGTAGGATTGCAAAGCCAACGGAAATCGCCAAAGCTGCTTTGTTTTTAGGGTTCGACGCTACCTATACCACCGGGATCGAGTTCGTGGCTGATGGCGGGTCGAGATATTTGAGCGTTCAGCTTGAAGGACATTGATACACCAGATTGACTTGACTAGCTGGCCAAGGAGAAATCTTAGGCGGATGCATGGATAGTGGGAGCTGTAGATAATATGGGTATCGACAAGCTGAAAAATTATATCACATGAAATTTAGACAGTGGAACTTCTAAGTACGTATTTTAATGTGGCGTTAAATTTTTATAAACAAGAAAATCATTCTCATTAAGTAAATATAATCAGGAAGACGGAGAGTCTATGGGGTATAGTGTTCGGCGTATAAGGTAAAAGTGGGATATAGTCGCTGGCTCTGGGTCAAGACAACACTTTCTGGCTTGGTGCTGCTTCCTCGTCGTTTAAATTCTCTTGGTATTTTGGGTCTTGTATAGTTCGGTTAGATGAATAGTTTTTTTCCTTTGAGCTACCATTGGGGACATGGAATCTGCGGTCGATGCGGCCAATGAGAAACATGTACACAACCATAGCTTCGAGGACGAAGTTGAAGATATAGAAGCAGGCTTTGTGGTGGTACCAGGCGGGATTATTTCGAGGTCTGGGCGGCGAGGCGCTCACCCCAATACGGAATCCCGCACCTAGAGTTAATAGGCAGGCTGCGATAGCTACCATGATAACTTTTGTTGACCACGAGCCAGAGCCAAACTGGTCGATCGGTTGTTTCCGGGGAACCAATAGAATGAATGCAAGGATAGGCAACGGGAGGAACGCGACAAATGTCAATAGACTACCGCCGAAAAGTTGTAGGTCGCGATCGATTCTTCGCGCACCTGGATCCAAGGTGAAGAAGCTATGTACAGTTGCCGTGATGACGATGACTAGCGTTAACCCGATAAGGGTGTATAGTCCTTTAAACGCGTAAGTCAATGGGCGAGACCAGCCGATGCGAGGATGGTTTGCACGAAGCATCCGCTGTACGAATATCAGGTTGAGGATGAAGAGGATCAAGACGCCAGCAGCAACAAAGACTTGAGACGCAATGGCAAGATTCACATTCTTTGGCTTGCCAGCCCAGGCAATGCGGAGAACATTGGCGACAACACGCGCCATGCAGAAGCCTCCGGACGCTGCAGATGGGATAAATTTGTAGTTACGTTTGAGGTTTTTTCGGAAAATGGCGAAATGAAACACAGCTCCCCCGAGGAAGATGGCTATCAAAACAGCGCATATAGGCACATCCACCGATACGGTTGAGACGCCACCAAGTCCAGCACCAGCGGGAGGATATGGAGGCCCGGGTATCATCATGTTAGGCTGCATAGAAGGATTAGCCGCTGCCATGGTCCAACAGAGCTTGGAAGGGGGAGAATGGAGTCGAACTTACGTTATGGCCACTAGCCATATTGTGCGGACTTGACATTGGATTCGGCTGTCGGCTTGAGGTATGGAGAAGAATGGAATATAGGAACAGGAACCAAAGAGTACAGGAGCGAAGCTATATAAGCAAAAAGGCCTGTTGTCTCGCTCGTGCTCGTAAGTAATTACAATGTCGGAGGCCGGCCTCATGAAGATAGGTCGCCCCGCGCTGCAAATACAAGTGATTGACCCTGTGGTCCGTATTCGTGGTTCCGGAAGTGAGCAGTCGACCAAGGGTTGGGTTTATCGGCCCTTAGAGCCATGTATCATGCCCGAAGTTGTTTTGATATCTTGGTCACTTTGCTACTTCGCGAACTTGCTCGATGGCGAATGTCGGGAAATCGGGGAGAGGCGACCACCGAAACGCCGACCACCAGAAATATTTGGCCCATGACATAACCCTGGCCAACTTGTGGTAGTGAGATCAGCGATACCAGGTGAACAGTTGCAGCTGTTTTATTTTTTTATTTCCAGGAGTTCGGAGTAGTTGACGTTATCTCGCAGTCCAGCCTTGCAGATGCATCCGGATGACGCTGGCTTCTGGTGTTGTACCCGTACTCGCATAGAGCTCGGCGGCGCTGCAGTGTCACCACATGGCAGTTGAGCTCCCAGGCTTTGTTTCAAGGCGTCGGGTTCGAATTCTCCTCTCATTTTATCCAGTTCAAGCCCAATCACGACTGTTTCAGGGTTGAACTGGTCTATCATACCAACTTTCAAAAAACAGTCGCGCCTAGACGAGGGAAGATCTGAGTCTTATTCTCTGCAGCCGTGATCATTTCTCGAAGCCCATGCTATAGCCACCAGTCTTTTCGTCCTTGACAAACTTGAAGTTATCTGTAGATAACCCAAATGGCTTTAGGAGCCCGTTCCCTAGCTACAAATGTGTCCAAGTCGGTTAATATATAGCGCAGGAAGGAATGCAACAAACAGTCGGATCAGTGATCAGCATCCAGAGTGACTTACGTCTTTCAACTTCCCCATCATCTCCGCCATCTCCTTGTCCTTTGCCTCGTTTATTCTGGCAGGCAGCTCCCGTAACGCTGCCTTCACTACCCGCTGGTCGTGTGGAGGGAGATTCTCAAGCTGGAGCAGGCTCTTATAGTCCTCTTCTGCTCCCTGAAGATTTGCCCATCCACCTAGTGCCATTCTTCCCTTCGCTCGCCGCATAAGAGACTTGCCCCGTATACGCATTACATCCTCCCTACGCGTGTCGTTCGCCTTCAGTCTCTTAAGGACATCGTCTTCCTGCTCCTGGCTTGCATCATCCGGTAGTTCGACAACCTGTGCACCAGAACTCTGTTCTTCCGCCGTCGAGGTTCCACTCGCACCTTTGTTCGTAGACGAGGAGCTCGGAGTAGGCGGCGTTGCAGGGATTAGCCGATCGAGGCATGATATGCTAGAGCTTGCCGCGTCCACAGCAGCCTTCCAGTCTTCAAGCTTCAAGTGGCACGCGGCAATGTTGCTCTGTAAAACAGCGATCTCAAAGTCCAGGTAGTTTGGGCAAATAGAGAGTGCTCGGTCGTAGGTAGAGATGGCTTCGGAGTAGCGAGAAGTGGAAAATAACGTGTTCGCGTCGGCCTTCTGGCTATGAGACTGGCTTAGGAGTTCCTGTAGTTGGGATTCCTGTTAGTGAGCCCTGTTGCCGGCGTTGGATGGCGGGGGGTGTTTGCACATACGGCCTCTTCGTCTGGTGGAAATCGAGCATCGTGGAAGATCTCACCCTCCTCGTCGCTCTCCGCGTCCTTGGTTTTCGTTATGGGCGACTTGTCCTCTGCGTCCGACATGGTGAAGTTGTTTGTTGCAGCTTTGATTTCTCGATGTCTTTTTTCTTCTTGAACCCGCAGTAAATAAGACGAAAGTGCCAAGCCTTGACTTCTTCCAGCCAAAAACTGCAAAACTTCTCAACTGGATTGTTTTCTTATATTATAAACTGATAAATGATACGATAATAATAACAGATTACCTGAATTCAGACCAACTTCGCTCTGTGTCTTTTACCAGGAGGTTCAAGTCGTTCACCAAGTCCCAAAGGATCTATTTCGCTCGAGCAGAGGCACCCAGATCCGACTGCGAGCCCATCCAGCACCTGTCCGACCACAGGGCTTCTTCGACCTAACCTGACTGAAGATGACATCGTGAAGCCACAAGCCCTCGACTCGGCTACCTGTGAATGTGCGACTCTTGCTGGCACCCTTTCTACGGAGTACCTGGAGGGGGGAAGTGACCTTTTGCTAATCGTGAATCCCATCTTCCAACGCCCAACGGTGCCTCGATGCGGACAAACTCTCGAATGCAGCAGAGTCTTGTCCGGTCACTGAATAGAAGCCAATGCTTGTGTATATGCTGGCTATGAAGGTGACTGCCAGGATGTTCTCGTTTGCATCTCAGCTATGCATATCTTGCAACAATGTGCTCTCCCCCTCGTAACTCTGCTCGTCTGGACAGGCAGCTAAGGGCTGACTTGAGGGGCCCAGCTTTTAAAGAACCCTATTCTCGTCCATGAGTACAAGGATCACTACTCCATGCAGACAAGGAGGGAGATGGCCGTTGAAGGTGGGCAGTTGATAGGAACCGTCAATTGATATGCAAAACCTGAACACGCAACTAACTGAGCTAGAGTTGGGCAGCAAAATCACCCAGTTCCTCTCTGCAAGAGGCCAACAGCAGTATCCCTGAGCAACTGAGCATGATTCTTGATACTTATCATAGTCTCATAGTCGTTATTGTTATTGTTGTAATTGGGAAGAAAAAGAGCTATATCAAATAGCTCTGCTGACTAACAGGAACTAACCGAGGTTAAGCGGGAATAAAGTTAGACTCAAGGGGAAAAAAGAAAAGAAGTTGAAGAAGTTGAAGAAGTTGAGATATCAACAACCTCGCAGGCAAACACCTCTCCAGCTGCCAATTGCCTGACACATAGGCCCTGTTGAGACAGCAGGGTAAATTGACTAATATATCACCATGTCTGGCCAGAATGAGTGAGTTATGTCTGGGAACAGTCCCCGTTCTACCCCCTCCGCAAAGCATGTCGTTAACCATATAGCTTGAATTGCAGGCTTCCCCCAATCCGGGCGTGTCTTTTCGACATGGACGGCCTTCTTATCGACTCGGAAGATATTTACACCCTCGTGATAAATCAGATATTGCATGAATATGGGAAACCCAACCTGCCGTGGTCTATAAAAGCCCAGCTGCAGGGCCGTCCTCAACCACAGGTATACACAATACGCCTATCGAACATATATTCATATACCCTCTGCTAGCTTAGTTTATAGTTTTGCGATTCTGGGGAAGAAGACGAGCTAATATGTCACTGTCAACAGTCTGGTCAGGTCTTCCAACAATGGGCTCAGTTACCCATCCCCCAGGAAGAGCTGCAGAAGAAGATAGCGGCATTGCAAAGACCTCAATTCCCAAAGACGAAGCCGCTTCCCGGTGTGATGGAGCTGATTGGCAATCTATCCCGCGCGGCGTCTAACTCTCCACCCGTACACATCGCACTGGCAACCTCGTCCACAACGACGAACTTCAAGCTGAAAACATCCCACTTGTCCGACCTCTTTTCTCAGTTCTCTCCATCCAGGACCATCGTGGGCGACGATCCCAGGATAGCTCCAGGGAGGGGGAAACCATTGCCAGATATCTATCTACTCGCCCTAGATATTATCAATAAGGAGATTCAGGCCAAGGGTGAGCCGCCAATCACTCCGGCTGAGTGTCTTGTTTTTGAGGACTCGGTGCCTGGCGTGGAGGCTGGCCGTAGAGCTGGCATGCGCGTCATTTGGTGCCCGTATGACGGGTTGCTTGAGGTATATAAAGACCAGGTGCCGGAGGTGCTAGCTGGTCTAACGGGAGCACATAAGGAACCTGAAGATAACACCCTTAATACCTCAGCCGCCCTCAACTCAGGCACTCCTGGTAGCCTGGGAGATGGGTGGGGAGAGCTAGTGCGTACCATGGAAAACTTTCCGTATGAGAAATATGGGATCAAGGTTGTTTGATATCCTTATCCCATTCTTTTTTTTTTTTTTTACGATGAAATGACATGAACTTTGCCCCCAATCTATAGGTTAGATCAGTCGATATCCCTCAAATAGAATTAGACTTGTTTTGTCAAATAAAACCGCCTCTTCAGGGTTGGATCGTCTAAATGCGATCCTTTCTTACGGACTTTGAGGTCAAGCGTGCGGTCGAAGGCCCCTGGTTAAATTTAAAGGACGCTGAAAGTTACAGGGCGGAAGCGAGTAATTACTTTAACAGGTGAGAATACACCCACGAACCAGATGTAATGGAAAATCCCTAGCACGCTGTAACTTTATGGTAGTTCACTAGTAAAGTATGAAGTTGCATCTCTATTTGTATTGCAATCGCTGGAGATCTATAGTTCTAGGATAAATGTCCTTGGCTAGAAGAGGTGACAGAAGTTGGGTCCCACGGAAAGAAAAATAACACGAAAAGATGGATTTGTTTCAGCTGAAAAGCAAAAGGAAAAGGCGAGATAGCAAATAATTAAAAGGGTCCCTTTTTCTGGCCGGCTTTATTCATTTTTCAACATTTTTTTGGTGAGCACCGCTCTTCCGTGGACGTGGTGTAATGGTGTGGTATACTCAATGAAAGAAAAGAGTTGAAGGTAACTTGAAAGCTTCGAAGGAGCGGCTTCCCTAAACAGAATCCATACTCCTGGTCCATCAGGTCTGTCTAGCAAGTTGAATGTCGCTGACTGGATGGCCGTCTTTCAAAAAGGAAATAAAACGGGAAATTTGGGTATAGAGAAAAACAGAAAGTGTAATTGGTAAGAAAAGGGGGCTGAGATTGCTCCATCTTGTCAGGGAGCGATGTGAATCATCCTGCTGTGCAGGTCTCAAGCAACTGCAGAATTGACATATGCTGCCCAGTGTATTGAACGCTCAAGCGAAAGAAATCCGGGTAAGGCTAGGGTATGGTAAACTCCTGATGGCAAAAAGAATCAATAAAAAATATGCAGTAGTAAACGAAAGGAGTCCAGGGAGATGCGGCTTATCCCTTGTCCAGGATGTGGTTTGGAGTCCAAAGGCCGAATGAAGGTTCACTTATGGGTAT
>JANTQJ010000655.1:0-12207 GCA_032989685.1 Arthroderma sp. PD_2
CCATGGCCGTAGGAGCTTGTTGTCACCATTCAGCATACCGCCACATCGATGTGCCTGCGTTGGCACAGACAAGGACGAGGTGCGACTGGCTGCACGTCTGCCAGCCATATTTAGTTTCAAGCAAGATGGCGGTCGGGCTAGCTGTTGAGGAGCAGACGGCCCAGAGTATGGATGCAAGCACGACAAGCAGCGACAAAGTGATACGATCGCCATCCACCATGTTGCTGGACGGATGGGCCTTTCTTCTTTTCGACGGACGGGAGGAAGCATCAAGATGTCTCCACAGACGCGGCAGAAGGCGTACACTATATATGTCGATCAAGCACACCAAACACGGGGATCTTGATATTTTACTGGACGGTGAGCGAGCTTTGCCTTCTCCGACGCTGATGCTAGTGGCGCAGATGCTAACATTGCTCGTATGGAGTACCAGGCTAGGTCTGGGATAACCCTCGTTACCCGAAAACGGCTATTGGTGCGAGAAGACATCTTGTCCATCCAGTAGAGAAGAAAGGACGACATTAGGAGTCTGTTGGTGGTGACATGGCCTTCAATTGAATAGCAATCATCGCACCAGAGCCACGGTTAACAAGCGAACAAGTCAATAGCCTGTTTACAGTGGTTTGCTCACCACGAAATAATCGTCTTGACTAGTCTGACGTGTTGTGTTTGGTCTTCTCCCGGTGATGATTTTTCATGGTCGGCGAAGAGCAGGCCAGATCCTCGTCACCCTAAGGCCCCCTGGCTATTGCTCAACCCCTAAGCAAGAAATCAGCATGATCGGAGCCCAATATAGCTTGTGCAGGCTAGTGCGAAGTACGCAATATAAGGATGCTGTTGTAGTTTATCGTTATCTTTTTGGAAGTACTCCATAGTTGGCAAGGGGTGGACGGTAAGGAAGGATTCGTCGAAACTCGAAGCGATGGCGGGGGGCAAAAAATTCAACCCCTATAATTCCGCCCTCCAGGTCAAGCCCTGGGGTCAGGTCGGGCAATAATCCCAGTTTCAACTATAATAGGGCGTGTGCCTGCAGCCATTCATGCATGTGAAGCTTGTGAGAACTATTTAGCGTGTGAAAGCCCACATAGGTTAAAGGCGAGTCCGGAGGAACTTTACACTGACCAAGATCAGCAGAAAGCCATAGCAACGGACGGCCTGCGAGTATTAGCAGACCATAAAGCGAGCGAAATCTGAAATGTGGTGGTAGATCGAACTAATCTCGAGATTGTGCTATTAGGGGGCGTAATGTGTACATGAGTTGCAAACTACTGAGGAACTATGCTATGCAATTGAGAACAAAAAAAGAGACAACGTCAAGGCAAGAAAACAAATCTAACGTAGACAGAGGAACATGCGTACATTGTATATTTTTCAAACCAAAATGCAAAAACCAAATCAAAGCTAATGGGGTGATGCGTAGTACGGAGTCGACGAACGAGGAAAAAGGTCATATGGCAAAAATAGCCAGCCAGAAACAAAAGCAAAGGCGATAACGGAAAAACAAAAGGAACTGATTAACTATATCGGGGCATGTCACATGAAAAATATAGAAGAAAAGTCGTAAATCGCTGCTTCGTGTCCGTTTGACGAAGGTTGAGTAGTTTTGCGCCATTGATAAAATGCGAGATGCACAGGTAGTTATAGGAACAGCAGTGAGCCGCTCTCTATAGATAGAGGGAAAGCTGTGGCAAATAAGTTGTTTTATTTCCCTTGCCGAATAGGAACGACATATTCATTATACTCTTCAGGCTCTTCCTCGACCGGTGCAGGTGTTCTCCGTTCGGTACGGCGCTTAGGCCTTCGTCTTCTATTGGAGCTAATGTTGCTTGCCGACTCCGAAGGGGCAATTGACGCTCCGTCGTCGACATCTTCATCAGTTCCGCTCTCAAATTCGGCAGGTGTGCAGTTCCCGCCCGTCATCGGCACTGGAGTACCTGCTAGTATCTGAATATTCGACCTGCTGCCTCTTCTTGCCTGGTTTGCCGCTGTAAGACCTGCACCGCGTTCACGCAAAGCCTGCCGGACTAATTCCGCCTTGCCATGGAGGAGTTCGAACGCGTCTTCAAGAGCTTCCATGCCAAGGAATATGTCCCGCTCCACTTCAGCCAATGCGGCAATTTCCGTTTCTTCATCGATCGAAATAGGGGCCCCGTGTGATGCTGTCGCAGCTGAGATGGAGGCGCCTGCACGGGGCTGGCTAACTGAACGCATAGTTTGGCTGCCATTCCTTCGGAGGTTTGTATGGGGGTCGTAAGGAGGCTCTGTTGCGGAAGTTGGGACAGAGTTATCCTCAGCTCCGCTGCGTAAGAACCCATCGAAACGGCCGGAGATGAGAATATCCCATTCGTCGTCGCTGATTGCTGCCAGAGTTGCCAGAACGTTATGCATTTCAGGATGGTTTACCATGAATAACGCCGTCTCCGGGTCACGGGGTAGGCTCTGCAATCTATAGAGACGGCAGATTGCAGCACCTCCAACAACCAGACAAGGGGGCCTATCCGGAGGCTTTGGAGTTTCTTTCCTAGGGACTGGTGGGCTCAAAGGGAACTCAAGAAGCGCCGCAAAGGGAGCTCTTTGGTCTGAGTCCAGGTAAGTTAGAATAGCAAATGTTAAAGTTTCGTCGTCCACTTCGCCAGGGGGTTCGGCCGGTTGGTCGGGTTGACGAGATAGCCATTTATCTACAGCTTGTTTTGTTTTGCGTGACTGTCGAATATAATGATCACGGTATTCTTCAGGTACGTCAATATCAAGCTTTTGCATAGGTATGTGTTCCTGTGAGTTTCCGATGGTAGCTTGGTCAAGCTCGGGTTGCATGCGGAACGGTGGCCAGGTTGGTAAATCGCTTCGGCCCGAAACGAGTTCCAGGACCTCGCCCCAGCTAACCCCTGCTTGTTCCTCCTGTTCCTCTCTATCACGGCACATCGGGCACTCGCAAACCTCAGACGAGATATCTCGAGCAAATACGGATTCCAGTCTGTCTAATAACCGCCTTGCAACAGACCTGTATCCAGTAGCCACGGCCAGCGATCCATTCTTTTCTATTACCCGGCCATAATCACTCAATAGCTTGGAAAATGGTTCAAACAGCTTCATCCCGGTATTCGACGGTTCAAAGAGGTGCTGCGGCATATTAGCTGACTCTCCCGCCCCAAGGAAATTCCGGGGGACGTGATAACCCAGGCCGCCATTCTGGAGCAGGTAATCGACTCTGGGTCTCGAAAGCGGTATCTCCGGTGGTGGTGGAGGCGGAGGTGGAGGCGGAGGGGGTGGAGAAGCAGCGGATGGATCTCTTAACGTATCGTATGTTGATATATCTGGACGCGGTGATGGAGACGCATGTGAGGGTGGTCTAGATGCACGAGGGCGGTTTCGAAGTTTGGGTAGCTGTTCGGTTGTTTTCACTTGTATAGGGGCAATTGAAGTGGCATCTGAGTCTACCGTCTCGGCTACGGTTTCGTTGTCTGATAGGACTTCGATCGGTGACGACGATTTTCGAGCCTGGGACGATCTCCCGGATTTTCGGTTCGCTGAAGTGGTAGAGGATCTGTGAGAAAACTGAAGAGCCTCAAAAATTTTCAATTTGGTTGGGGTGCTGGATCGGGCCCTCGTACTGGTTTTCAGCGTCTGATCACTTAGCTTTTTATACATGCCGGTGGAGGATCTAGTAGAATGACTCCTTGATGATCTATGTTTCTTCTGTTCACCTGTAGACTTGCTCGGGGTCTCCTTCTCCTCTGACCGGCGTCCATCACTGGGAGGCGTGCTTTTCCGCCGGGGTAGCTCTGTATCATCATTTGTGAGAGGCGGGCTTGGTGGCCGGGTGCTTTGACTATGTCTCTTGCTCTGCGTCTTGTCTTCACTCGTAGAGCTCGGTTTTTGCTCATCCTTCTTTGCTTCCGTGGATGTTATGTCTGTCGGTTCGGGGGTCAATATGTTTAACCGTATACCCAGGTTCTCCCGACTTCCCACGGCCTCCTTGCTATGTGCCTTTGAAAAGCTCGGGTAGGGAACGGACAGCTTCGATTCGTTGGTATCAGACATAAGGACGACGGAAGGGTGCTTTTTAATCCTCAAGCTTGAGCTAGATGAGTTCGGCGAACGGCCAGCTCCGTCCTTCAATCTATCTTTATCAGATCTTGGCCGGGTTCTCTTGCTTGTACTGTGTGTAGAACCATGGGTGGTTCGACTGTGGCGTTCTTTCTCTCGAGACCGCGATGAGGAGTGCGACGGTTTGGTTCCTTCGGTTGCTTCACTGCTCTGATCGTCTGAAGTCCGTTCTCGCGGTCGATGGTGTTCTCGCGATTTTGAAGGCATGGCGGCTAGCGAGAAAGAGGTAACTCTGCCTGCAGCGGCAGTATGGTGGTGGTACCAGGGAATAAAATGTTGCCCAGCAGGCTGGTGAATAATGCGCCACTACTAAACAGTCGAAATGCGTGGATCTTAGTCACGGACGACCGATCGGAAGCGATCCCGCAAGGCATCAGGGGGCTCTATTGAGGTGCTTTTTGGTGATAGCGCAACCCATGGATCGCAACATGAACAGCAAGGGCTGGCCAGATCGTGTCGTGCGTGTGGTTGAGATGTGAGTACTCTCCGATGTGTCAGCCAGTTGGGCAGCAACAGGCGAATAGCGCAACGTGAGAATCGACAAGGAACAATGAATCGACTCGACGTCGAAACTGGACTCCGCGTGTACAGGGCAATAATTCTCTGGGGGCGGTTGAACTTTGTCGTACTTTAAGCGTCAGCAAAAAAGATCCTCCGTCGACGGACCGTGGCTTAGTGTAACGACACTAGTGATAAGGGAGCAAGTTCCAGCAAAGCCTTGTGCCCTCTTGACTCTGGCTCAGCGCCTCGTTGGCCGTCTCTTCAGCTCTTCGTCTGCTTTGTTTACCTGCAAGATCTATATCAAGGGCTCAGTTGAAGTCAAGAACTTCCCGATCCGTGGTTCCAGCTTAACTCAAGCGCTGACCCCGTGACCTGTCCCTTAGCGCCCAAGTAAAGTCACATGGCCAAGTGCTTCCATCAATGAGGTTGTGTAGTGTAGCGGTCATCACATCGGATTCTGATTAGTCATCTGAACTTCCGATAACCCTGGTTCGAATCCTGGCACGACCTTTTTTTTTTCCTTTTTACACTACCTATGTGGTGGTGTATTTATTTATTCTTGTTACTAACTCAATCGTGAAATCATAAGGATACATTCTTTCTTCTTATATATGCCGCTATAAACATCAGATGCAGGGCACAATCGTACAGGTTCTTGGTGTATATACAGGAAACGCTAGCTAATAGACCGGCGTAACCCATTTTTATTCTATTAGCTTAGAATGAATACGCTGCTCTGCGGAGAACCCATACGCTCCGAGTCAGTGTAAAGGTAGAGACTCGAAAGGCGTGGCAGTGCAGTTATTCCCGTAGATCGTGTTCCTTTGGCCTCATTCACCGCAGGAGGCCGCACAGCCGCTTCTGGCTTCATTTTATTTGGCATTTCCTTGGGAGCTGAGCGCCTGAGCACGTCACTGCCTTTATGATACCAACGATCTTTGAAGCCCGTCGGGGGGGATACGGCTTTATATTCCTTCCGTGCGATGAAGAATGACCGGAAAGCTGTTGCTGACGCTAAACAAACGCCAATCTCTGCACATATTACCACCCAGTATGTCTCCCAGTTGGCGTCAACGAGCCCCTTGTAGTAGACGCCTGCTCCACGAATGATTGTCACGATGGTCATGAGGACTGTGAGACAGAGTGACAGGGCGAGAGCCACTTTCTGGGTCCATCTCACCCGCACAGTCCATATTAAACGCACCGGTATATATAAAACTAATAAAGCATTAGTCTTCCATCATGCTTGTGGAGGGAGATTGGTTTGGAGCTCTCTTACTCAGTGCATCGCCTAATATATCTAACGCTAGGTGAATGAACAGAAAAGCTGACACACGTCTTTGGCCAGATGGAGTTAAACATTGAACTAGACCCAAAGGTTAGCAACCAAATTGGGGGACTTTGACAAGGCAAATTTACTTACTATTTTCGAGAGTATAGTAATAAGGACAGGAGATGTGGTTGACCACACACCCATACCCCAAGATACCGATGTTTATAAAAGTCGCTACCCACCAATAAGTATTCAACGACCGGATCCCGCTAACCAGGGTTTTAAAAAGAGTAAGAAAGCTGAATTTCACCGACATGACGGCTAGCCAGAGCAGTATTGTCGTCACCTGCACCCATTTTTGAAAGTCGAATGATATCTGTATTATATCTGGAGGGAGTGTTATTCCGGCTGTCTCGTTGAACTGAACTGCTAAGGTGAGATACACCTTGTCGATTGCGATTGTATAGAAGATGATCAGGGCTGTTGAGAGGGAACATAGGCCGAAGGCTAGAAATATGTCGTCCCATGAAACTTGCCTCTGGATCCGAATTCGAATGTATGCTCGCGCTATAGCGGCGACCCAGCAGACAGCGAAGAGAACGCCAGTGGAGACCTTTGATTTGATATGAGCATCCGTATCTTCTAGCTTGGCTCCCTTTTTGATAAGAAGGTGGTACTCACTACGAAATCCCGTTTGTGCAGTCGGCCCGTGTTGCCTGGATCCATCTTGGCTGGCGAGAGCTGCGTTATATCGATGTTATTAAGTCAAACCATCATGTCCAGGTCTATCATGAAGACGTATATCTGAATACTACTTGGTGTAGCCTTGCTCATGTTATCAATAATTGGGACGCAGGCCTGGTTAAGTTTATGAGGGCACCCACAGCTTCCTAAGTATATCGGCTGGGGGTTAGTTACATCTCAGTATAGCCTCGCCCATGCAGAAATACCTCCATGTGGCCAACAACTAGGTCGTTGATACAAAAATACGCTGCTCTGCTCCATTCCTTCAGTGGTCGGGGGTTCCAGGTGCATCTGCAAAAATTAATATAGGATCTAGGACGGCATGCGGCCCGAAGTGTCATGTGTTTCAAGGGTATAAAGCCGTGATCCCTTCAAGCATGGCATGATAGCGCAAAGGCCAGATGCGCCGCGCTAACGTGAATATGCAAGTAAGCAGTGTCAGCCCCCAGTAGATGGAATTTGACATCTTCACGGGAGAAAACGTTTTGTATGGGTATGAAATATATATATTATCTTGATCTGCAATACAGGTATCCAAGATGCGACCGGTTTGTGGCCACGGAGCTGAATTCCGTTAAAGAACATTCACAGCCTCGTTCACAAGACAGTCATCAATGCCACCCCCACAGGTATACCCGGCGCAATCATTTATGAAAAAATCAGCAGCGTCTGGTCGTAGACATATATATATTCTACGCCAGGTAGTTCGGCGGTTTCCAGCTTGGTAGCCATGATGCCAGACAGTTAAGGAGTCATGGGTTTGGGCAGTGTTGCATGCTTTAGCCTATCTCCGATTGATAGTCACGGTACTCCAGACACCTGTACGGGGCGCATATTAGCACATATCAGTCAGTCAGCCAGCCTTCTCGGCGCGGAGTTTCTCAGGAACCCACGTTTGATATTTACCCTAACACTTCATGCGCCGCCCTCCATTTTTACTCTGGATATCTGTTGCTTTGTCAGCGAGTCTGCCGGGACGGATCATTACTTGTTCCGTGAAGGGAGCTCGTGACCGATGACTCAGCATAACTATTGCGCCTACAACGACCACTCACTGATGCTATCTAGGTAACCTGCAACATATATCCCATTCATCCGCGTCCTTAGATGCATGCTGCCGCGCCGAAGTGCATCAAGCGTCGTCATCCACGCTCTAAAGCCCAACGATACTAGTGTCGATAGGATAAATTTGTACATTCCACCCTCCACGGCGTCCGCAATGCTTGGATTCTGTTGATGGCTCTCATCAAAGGATCGGATATACCCGCGTAGAGCAAATGCGGACCATCACGAGATAGCACACTGCGTGCTATGACGATTGGGTCTACTTTCTACCTCTTACCTAGCAAACAACTACTCACGGCCTTCAATTCGAGCAGTTATCGTATCTTTGTTTGCCTATCCTCCACAAAGCAAGTTTTAGAGCAATACAGCATCTGTATCACTTGCTATATCGAATACTTGGCCTTCACTCGGGTCCAAGGAGACACTTACCCTTGGTTATACAGACCTCAGTGGCCGTTTAATACTCTACCCCAATTGTTAGTGTCCAAGGCCGACTGAGCTATATCCCACGGGAGTTGACACTCGAGCAACCAATTCTATCTGATGGGAGAAGGGAAAAGCCGGCGCGTCGTAAGCTGTCCAACTCAACGAGGTGGATTATCATCTTTAGCATGTTCGAACGTGGAGTCACAGCCGTTTTACATGAACCAAAACCCTTCATAACCGTTGTACACGCGGATCTAAAATCACACCTCTATACCTCTGAACTCATGGCCTTCACTGCCCTGATTTCCACGTGTAACTTATGTTGCTGCTGTTATCTTAAGCCATTGGTATGAGGTAAGCGGCCCAAGGGCGTTCAAATTGGGATATAAAGGGCCCATGTCACCGCACCTTGTCTTGCGCTTTCCTACCATCCAGCAATTACAGTTCCAGTGTCTCGATAATATTTGCAAAGACCTTACTTACCTAGCATCATCCAAGCCTTTACTCGATCCGCAATCATGCATCTTTTGAACGCGGGGACTGTAGCGGTAGCCTTACTGGTTGCTTCCGCTGCCGCTGTCCCCGTTGACCAGTAGGTGATATCAAATCCCCTAGTGAATGGAACTCGACTTGATGAGCTATGCTTATTGTTGATAGGCTTTCTGTTGATAAACGTTCACCGAAAACGGAAGTCGAGAAAGCGACTTACTGGGATCTCTTGGGCAAGAGAATTATTGCAGAATTAGATCTCATTGTTCCTCGTGGAGTGCCATCAGTAGCTGGCCATGGCGATGACCATGATGGCCACGATGACGATGACGATGACGATGACGATGACGATGATGACGATGGCCATCATCACAAGAAGAGCATCAAGGCCAGAGGCCATAGAGACCACGATGACGATGATCATGATGGCGACGATGATGATGATGACGATGATGACGATGATGACGATGACGACCATCATCACAAGAGCATGAAGGCCAGAGGCCATAGAGACGACGATAACGACGATGACCACGATGACCACGATGATGATGATGATGATGACGATGACCATCATCACAAGAAGAGCATCAAGGCTAGGGGCCATGGAGATCATGGTGACGACGATGACGACGATGACCACGATGATGATGATGACGACCACGATGACCACGACGATGATGGCCACGACGATGATGATGATGATGATGATGACGATGATCACCATCACAAGAGCATCAAAGCCAGGGGCCACGGAGACGACCATGACGACCATGACCATGACCATGACCACGACGACCATGACGGCCATGACGGCCATGACGACGATGACGACGATGACGACGATGACGATGATGACGACGATGACCATCACAAGAGCATCAAGGCCAGAGGCCATAGAGACCACGATGACCACGATGACCACGATGACCACGATGACCACGATGACCATGATGATGATGACCACCACGATGACGACGACGATGACCATCATCACCACCATAGAAAGTAAAGGACCGAGTAGCTCGTACGCCTTAGCACAGGAGAGCTCCCGCACAGCCAATTCATATCCAAACCTTCCAGGTCTTCGTTCCGTTAATGCTAGCAAGGCCACAAACACCAGGGACGATAGCACCATGAAATACCAGGCTATTTAACCTCAACCCGGTATCATAACATATGAGTTTAGCTTTTTTGCTAGGATTGATGACTTTTTCGCGTGTACTGGTGGGCATTTCAGTTACTGCTCACAACTGTTTTATTTCTGGTAACCCTTAAACTTAGGAGTGAAATCTCGAATATAAGCAGATTTGCCCATTCTCTAGCTCATAGTCGATATTTAGCTTAAATTCATCACACCCTTTCTGATTTGGCTTTATCTAATTGGTGAGATTAAAATTATCAAGTCACCAGTGAATAGGATATTGAAAAATGAACATAGGCATCAAATTCAACGCCGGAAACCCGAGGATTAAGAAAACATTGCATGACAGCAATGGAACTCCTATATTTTGTATTACCCTGATCGTTCTGTTAAATGGCATTGACGAACTTCGCAGCTCCAACCTCAATAGAGAGGGAGGTCTCCCCAATAGCAGTCATGTCCAAACACCACTTTCCATTAGATTTCTGTAAAACCAAGCCACCATCTTGGGCTGCTCGACGGATCCGCTTAGTGGCCGCAAGTTTTGAACCTGTCTGAGGGTCCCAAATCCAGCCATCCTTGAGCCACATCCATGTCAAAAACGCACATAGCTCTTTATCTTTTGGACGTACTGACTTCCATTCGGGTGTAAACCCTTCCGGCGCACCTGTGCCATTCCAATCCATGGCCAGGCCGCGTACTTTGTCCCGGCAAAATATTCTCCAGCTGTCTATCGCATATGGTCCAACGCCCGGTAGGTGCGCAACTTCCCAAGCAACACGAGCGTCGTCATCTGCCACAACTTCATTACGCCCAACATCTAGACCATCCGATTTATTTGGATAGTGGAGTTTTCGATATCGTTCCCCGCGTTTAGGGGGTCTTGTTACCCATGATTTAGCAATCGCAATGCATTTTTTGGCTCGAGAGTTCTGAAATCCAAGTCGGCGGATCAAGGAGACCAGTTCGTCGAAGTCAGCTTCGGCTAGAGATTCAATGGTTGGGTATTGTTCGAAAACGCTGTATAGTACAGGAATCGCAACTTCTCCCTTTGTTCGATTCAAAAATACGGTAGCAATGAGAAGTCGAAAAGGCTCATGGGCGAGTTCCTCTTGAATTAGCCCAAACGAACCGGTTGAAGTCGAGGGGAAGGGGAGGCACGATGTTATATCAGGACGTTTCCGCGTGAAATATGGCGATGTCGTTTCGCCCTTTGCCATAGAAATACCTCGTTGACGGTGAAATAAATTTATCAGTGGCAGAAATAATCGAAAAAAAATAAAAAAAATTGGATGATGGTAGAATGTATAAAAGTGATCCTGGCTTTTGAAATAAAAAAAAAAGAAAGGCGGGAAGAAATGCCCACACTCAGAATCGAACTGAGGATCTCATCATTACTAGTGATGCGCTTTACCATTAAGCCATGCGGGCTGATTCTTGAGTTAGGGCTTCTAACTGATGACTAACAGGGCTATGTCAGGTGGTTTGGCTTAGTAGTCACGTGGAACCTACCTCATCCACCCACAACAGGGCCTTTGGTATAGAAACGAATGCTGGCACTACAGACCTGAGCAACTACATGTGCTCATTCCTAAATTTGATGCAGGGACCATCATGCAAGCTTCAGTGGTATGCACCAGCCGATATCACTATCAAGAGATGAAAACCATGCATGCCCCTGGCACTTAACGAGTCAGGTTATCCGGGTTCTAAGTTCTCCTTTTGGTAACTGGCGTTTTTTCTCTATGATATATATATATAGAAGATACCCAGCCGAATTGACACTGCTTTACTTCTATCATCTGTGTTTCTATCTTATTTGCTACGACTAGACATTACCATTGATATGGATTATGGCGCATGACAACATGACAGAACGCTTCGCTCCTGCTGCTGAATCCATGCATGCCAGGTCGGCCGAGGAGCAGAATCTTTTTCATGCAATGTTGAAGAAAGACGACGGCGGTCACCGAGAGGCCACAAAGAAATATGTGGATTTTTGGCAAGAGGAAGAGCATGACGGGAGGAAGCAGAACTACGAATCTGTAGCAAATAGGTACGGAAGATTATTCTATCCTGGAAGATACGACTGCCATAATAGCCAGTGGTATAAATTATTATGACCTTGATACTGACCTGTAGGAGCAAGGATGGGCCCAGTCGTTTCATTTATGTAGCTTCGCTACTAATGAGCCACTGCTACAAGCTCTTGCTCGGTATAAGCTATATATGATGAATATAAAAAGGATATGACGGTACTTGATATGGGCTGTGGAATTGGAGGGCCGGCCAGGGAGATAGCAACTTTCGCCAGGTGTAAAATTGTTTGTGTGAACAACAATGAATGCTAAATCCAAAGCGCAGTTGCTTACACTGAGAAGGCAGGCCATTTTGAGAGGGTTTCCTTTGTGAAGAATGATTTCATGCTCAGTTTGACATACCCGTGTGACATGTGCTC